>PVKM010040613.1:0-13397 GCA_004027735.1 Carollia perspicillata
TGTGTGTGCCTGTGTGTGCCTGTGTGTGTTGAGGTCTAGAAAGACACATTCACAAACCTGACCGCCTGACAAATCCCCCCTTTCATCCTTCCCTTTGAAATGACACCAAGACGGAATGGGGGTGGGGCGGGGATGAAGAGAGGAGGCATGGAAAAAAGAGAGGGAGGGGGAAGCAATTTATGTGCTTTTCTAAGGCAGCTAGTAAAATTCCTAAGGGAGAACAAATGCCAAAATCGACTGTCTTGGTGTATTTTAGACGGGATCGTCAGGGTGAATCATGTCAGGGCTTTGCATTGGACCTGCAGCCTGGAAGCCAGGGACAGGCACACAAAACACCCCTGTGTCTGGGAGGGGCGCTTCCGAAGGAGGCAGGAGATAGGTGTTTGCTCTTGCTAGTTTCCTCTCCATTAGGATTCCCCCCCCCAATTCATTGTGCAAGATGCATTTAAAAAACAAAAACAAAAATGGGGGCTGCTAAACAAAAACCGCAGATAGAAAATGCCTCATAAAACACGGCCCCCAAAGGGAAGGTGCAAAACCCATTTGATCCAAGATACAGATATCTCCGCCCTGGATTTTTCCCCCTTTACTTTACAACTCTGCAGACATCAAGTTCGCAAAAGGTAATAAATAGTTCTTGCACAGCAGGGACTGGACTAGTGAAAACAGTTTACTGAAATTAATGGGCCTCGCTTGAACCAAAACCTCCACTTTGGAATTAATGCCAGACATAGTTTTCCTGAACTCTATCCAACTGCCTAAGCGGCAGACAATTTTTGTTCTATTTGTGCTGGAAAATGAAGCCCGGGCCCTTGATCTCAGTGTAGATTATAATTTAAAAAAAAAAATTCAGCACAGTGAACACGGTGCCAATTTCCAGTTTCTGCTAGCAGGAGCCCTTGTGCTCTGGGCTGTGTGTGACAGCGTGACAATCAGAAGTTATCTGGTAAACTTTCCATTGAAAACCATCGTCAGACTCCCTCCCCAACGGTGGCCTCAGAGGTTTCACCGACACCCGAGAGATAGGAGAAAAGCTCCCAACACTGGTTGGGTTCTCAATAACAACCCTCTTCCCCAAGGCTCTTGGCAAGGCTGCGTCTGAACCACGCTGCCTGCATAACCTCCATTCCCTACCCTAAATGAGGCTCCAAACACCCAGCTGAAATCCACCCCAGTAGCGACCCTGTACTCTGGGTGTCTACACTGAAGCTCCTTTCACTTCTATTTTTATTCATGTATTTTTGAGGCTGCAAGGCATACACACACACACACACACACACACACACACACGCTTATGTTCACACCCTGTGGTTATGGCAGGTACAGTAGAGACCCGGTGCCCTGGCTGTCAGTGTCAGATTCCAACCTGCCCCCTCCCCACCCCCACCCCCCCTGCACCCGGCCCCCTATTAATAAAAGCCCGGGCATGGGCAGCCAGAGTTCTGGTTTTCATTGTACAGTCTGCACTGGTGACACAGGACATGTGGAAATTTTTGAGAGCACTGCGGTGAATGGCGTGGTGGTGGTGGGGGGGTGGTGGTAGCGAGAGCAGGGGCAAGGGAGGAGGGGAGGGGAGGGAGCAGAGCGAGTTACTTTTTAGCTTCCGCTAAGTACTTGGCAGCTCGCCAGGCCCGGAGGATTCTGGGAACCAAAAGCCTCCCCAGTATAAACTGCCAGCTTTAAGCAGCCCTGACAGTTCTGCTCCTTCCAAACTTGGCAGCCGTTCAAAGTGCTCTTTCATTTGAAATGCTGGAAGCCTGCCATGTGCAATGCAGATTTGCTGTGCCTGTGCGCAGAAGGAACTGATAAATGCCGTTGCGGTTGCCATGGGGACAGGAGGCTATCAGAGTGGCCTTGTGATCCGCTGCCTCTCCGCGCGGCAGGCTCTCGCTCTCTCCCGCCCCTCCTCCTCTTAGTCAGTGAGATGGTGAAATAAATGTTCTGGAAAAAGGTTAACCCTCCTCTCCCTGGTTCCGAAGCGGAGAGGAGGGTTAACCTCTAAGCGGTTCCCGATTCTGAAGTGCCAGCCAGGACGACAGGACTAAGCACCCATTTTTGGGCAGGTCACCAAAACGCCCACCCCCCTCAGACAGTCACATGCCCTCCCCAGCCCTGCTTCCTGCTCCCTGGGGGCTTTCACAAAGCTGTGTTTTTAATAGAGCTTTTCAGCAAGTCCAAGTGTAAGTCTTTGAGTCATCAAAACCCGGATGTAAACACAGGAGCCCTACATTCTGCACAGTTTGCGTGTATTTTATCTTTTTAATAATATTTTGCTGGCAACTTAGAACCGCAAGGATGCCAGATATTTGAGCCAGCCACTGACATCATGCAGCATCCATCTTAGGGAGAGTGGCTGCCTGTCCTTTCCTTGTGCTCTCTCTCCCTGCCCTGAGACCACAGGAAATCTGGGTCTTTCTGAAGGTATCTTATTGCAGTAGAGGCACCCGAGCCCTTTGGAGCCTCAGGGCTTGAGAATGAGCATGACATCACCCTGGGCAGCAACAACAGAGGGTATGTTTCTGGAGACAAGACACTGGGTGATCCGAGGTGAAACAGGTCTATCATTTATGCTGGGTGTGAGGTTGCTCCGGTCTGGACGGCCGGCCTCCTATTTTGCACAAGCTGCTGTTTGAAACACAGTCTGATTCAATGTACAGAAACAAAATAGCACATTCAGATTTGGTACATGTTCAGGTCTATAATGCCAACTCTCCGGGTGGCCTGTTTAATGGGGGAAAAATGAAATAGTCTATTCCAGCCAAGGCCTGTGGAGGCCAAGGAGGGTTAGTGATTTATTTACATTGAGCAGCATTCCTTCTCGACCCAGCTCACCGTTTCCTGAAGCTTTCCTGAACCTAAACCTTTGTTAGCATCCCAGGAAGAGAACATATTTTTCCTGTGGCTTTCAGTATTTTCTGCTAAATATATTTCGGCTCACTGTTTATCTAGGGCTTCAGCTTTCAGACCTTTATGTACTTTTAACACCTTGAGGCTGTTCCACTAAAAAATGGTGTATGTTTATTAAAGAGGACTTTATGTGGCGGGCGCTAAGGCAGGAGGAATTTCTGTTTGGGCCTGTCGGCATAATGAGGGCTTCAGGATGAGATCCGAGTCAGAGCCCTGCTCGGTTTATGAACCCCTTTTGAGAGAGCGGGTGCTACATAGCTCACACGAACCTTTGAATATCACAGAATGTTGAACCAACCAAGGGATTTCTTTCTAAGTACACGGCTGCCAGGGAGGCCAGACAGGACAGAGACGGAGAATGCCCCAGGTTCCTGGGGCTTACCTGCAATTCGTTTTAACCGGGCTCTGTCTGGATGTCTGCTTATGATGGTCACGGCAATTTTGGCCAGAGTCACCCACACTCTGTCTCGCTGGCATTTCCTGACTTCAAGTAGCCCCTTCCAAATAAATAAATTTATTGATAAAAGCCATCTGCTTCACCTGGCCAGCAGGCACAGAGCTTGAAGGGGTAGTGTTCTAGGCGGTTTTTAGGATCGATTTGCCCTTGAGGTATTTGGAGATGGGTGTGGCTGGGAATTAAACAGGACAGAATTGGGGGCAGAAATCAGGTGATTGCAAAAGTCCCCCTTTCTCCCAATCCCTCCTCCCACCCCCAGCCCAGACCCCACCTTCCCCAGACAGTCCAGGCAGCTGGGTTTTTGGCTCTCGAAGCTGCTAAGCTTTGGCAAGCCCAAACATATTTCATGGTGGTGATCCCTTTCCCAGGTTGACCGACATGTTTCTGTACTGAGCAAGGGATGTTTCCTGACTGCGTGCATGAATCAGAGGCTGTGTCTTTCATCCCGGCCTTCGAGTGACAGTTTTAAGCCAGAAGAACAAAGCAGATCACGAGGAACCCTTTATTATCACGGTCCAGAGATAAAGAATCTCTGCGCAGAGCTGCCCGCACATAGCACGGATGCATGATTTTCCGTTTTAACCACGGCAAGAGCAGCCGCTTCCCCCAGAAGGCGATGCCTCCATTCACACTTCAGACCCTAACCTTCCTCTGTCTCTCCATGTCCTTGTGGTATGTGCTTATTTGTTGGCTTCGAAAGTTCTTCCTTTTTTCCCAGCCTACCTTCTTCCAAATGGGAAGATTTGCAAAAACCATTTTGGGGCTCTCAAGTGTCTTCCCAGAGGGAGGCAAGCCCCGAGATTCCAAACTGCCTGGACACTGCCCATGTTCTGCCCTGTTACAGCAGACTGGCAGCAGAGGGGCGTCGCCCGGGCGGCCCCCCTGCACCCGGGCCTGAACAGGGAGCTCCCAGAAGCCCATGGATTAGTAAGGTCTGCGGGCTGCTTCAGGAGCAGCCTCGGAACAGCTCCCTTTTGTTTTGCTGTCTAGCATGTGACCCGAATGCTGCCAGCTAATTTTAACCCTACCAAAGTACGGCGGAAAAACAAAACAAAACGAAACGAGAAAACGATATTACATCTGGAGAGAAAAATGCTGTGGGCTGGAATAAAAGCCTTCTCAGCCTGTGTTCCTTCCTGTTTCAGTTTCCAAACTTGCATTTATCGGTAACCTGAAAAATGATGAGTTTCACCAAATTCCTGGATATTGCACAAGAAGACAATGGGTCTATTTCGGGTGCTGTGAGTGTGTCTGGCACAGACCCTGGGAGCCATTGTTTTCAGGAGGGACAATGCTTGGGGCTTTTCTGGTACTTTCCTCCTAGGGTCTCAAAGCCCCCAAAAGTAGGGGCTGGGGTGGGGGGAGCAGGCACTCTCCATGGCAACGAAGCACTCTTCACTCTGAAAGGATCTGGGTGAGAGCCAGTGGTGGGAGGGGGGTGGCAGTGGTGGCCTTGGAGGTGTTAAAAGGTGGATGGTAGGGAGTGTTTGAAGTGGGACAGCAGGAGCAGGAAGAAGTGGGGAGAGGAAAGCTTTCACAATAGCTTAGTGGCCCCCTGGGTCCCAGGCCACCAGCTTTCCTACTAAATTTCCATATCCGCTTTCAGCACCGGGAATTGATGGAGGATTTCATGGAGTGCCTCACCCTGGATACTTGGCTTCTCAAAGAATTCCCATGGCGGTTCGTTGTTGCTTGGTGGCCGATGATGCTGGGGAAAAGGTGCAGCATCTCAGGACCCAGGGAATTAAGCAGTTTGGATAAGAGAGCGTGTAGCCAGGCAGCTGCTGCCCACTGGTCTAAACCTAGGTAGTGAGATGGGCTGTCATTAGCCTGAGGTCCCCGGCCCAGGCTCAGGAGATGACGGGATGGTGGCGAGACTGAGGGGAAAGGCCCCAGGCCCTGCTGCAGCACTCGGGCAGTCCAGGGGGCTTGGTGGCAGTTGTTCTGACAGCTGCGGTGGGGGGTGCGGTTCGCGGTTCAGCTGCGTAAAAAGCCATTTGCTCAGGCCTGCCCTGTCTGGCCAACGTCTGTGTATGTAAAGGATCTTTGTTGGTCCCGAAGTCCCCCTTCCCACCTGAATCCTCAGGCAAAGGCAGCCCCCTTGGAAGGGATGGGATCCTCCCCAGAGACCCGCATCGTCCGCTGTAACCTGCTTACAGTAGTCAAGATCAATTGGCAAATTCCTAAATTAAGGTTCTGTTTACTTTGTTCTTCCAAAGACTTGTTTTGAGCAAGTCGATGCCTTTAATTAAAAAGATGAGAGCTCATGAGCAAGTGGAAATATTTTTGCCTCCTCACCAATATGTTCGAATTTCGTTTCTTGCCTTTCACAGTAAGGGGTGTCAGGCTGGTCAGCACTTTTGCCTGTGAAACCACTAAAAACTCTGTAAGCTCACAGCTGGCTCTTCTGCACAGATTTATAAAAGGAACCCGGAGTCAAGAATCTGCTCGTTGTGCTTCTCTGTTTGCAGCTTTTTTTTGCCAGCATTCAGGTGTCATTAGGACGCATTCCTCATTTACCTTCCCAGCCAGGGCATTCCTGAATGTTTCATAATAGCGCCACAGCTGGAATGCAGCTGCTTCGGGGTGGAGCAAAAACAACTCCTTACGGGTCAGCAGGGTGAGGGCGGGCAGGGAGTCTTGGGAGGCTGGGAAAGTCCTTTCGAAAAGCCAGGGCTCAGGAATGAGTGGGGCCTCTGGTGTGAAAACTTCCAGGTTGAGGAGGGAAGGGTAAGTTTTTGCCTTCTGGGCAGATTCCAAAAATTTGCTTTGGGGAAGCCAAATATTTTGAAATTGCCTTTAAAACAAACAGCACAAACGTTTAAATTGACCTGGGAAACCCTTCCTTTTTCCTTTCCCTACAACTCAAGTCTGTTCCCTTGAACATTAACCAACAGGAACATTTGCCCAAGTTTCTCTCCTCCCTCCCTCCCTCCCTCCCCCTCTCTCTCTCTCTCCCTCTCCCCCTCTTTGTTATCTTTGGTTCTCCAAAACTTTTGGAAGGTTTCCCAGGCTGGAGCTATAGAATGTTTCCAGGAAAATGCATAAGGAGTGTCTGTGTTTTGAGTTTCTCTGGAGGGGGCCGAACATGTTTTTCAGAGAGACTGAGCTAAGGGCAGCCAGGTCTTGTGCAAGAGTCCAGCCAAGCAAAAGGGCAGACGGTGCCGGAAAGATCTGTGCGCATCCAAAAAACGCTGAAACGAAGGTGTGGTCTAGCTGGCCCGCCTGTTCTCAACCTCTTTCAGCCTTTTATTCGTGCAGCTGCCTCCATGTCACTCTGAGTTGAGGCACCCCCAGCCCTCTCCAGGAGAAGGAGATGTCGAGAACAGCTGGAGGCCAGGGTTGGAACGTCATTCTCAGACTAGCAGCACTTGTCATTTCTGCCCAAAGAACACCCTAAGATTTAGATGGTGAAGTGCAGAGCGTCGATACTCACCCAGCAGGCAGGCGCCCCACCCAGGCGTGGAATGTAATGGGGAAAAGGTGTCCTGGAGACAGACGTTGCTGCGGAGAAGCTGCCAACCCCCAGCCCACGCCAGCCCAGCTCCACTTGGGCCCGGAAACACACACACACACAGCTGCAGACACGCATGTGTCAGAAAGCGCATACATGAGGCCCGAGGGCAATGGGGACTGGCAGGACCCTCACTGGTCGAGGTGGTTCTCGAAAGCAAAGGCAACTGGGGTTTCCTGGAAATACTCTCTTATTCAGGGTGGTTCCTGAGAAAAGGAGGCAGAAACAGCTCCTAGGAAGGCCGCCCTGAGTGAGAGCAGAGCAGCCCCAGCTGCATTCTCCAGTGGGAAAGGCTGCTTCCTCCTGGGTCAATCCCCTGCGGCCGCGAGGACCCCAGACCTCAAGAGAGGAAGGACCAAGAAGGGGCCTGCGGTGCTGGAAACAAGAGACACAGCTCCTGGCTCCCCTCGCCCTGTGAGTCTGAAGACTCTTTACCAGTGACACTGGAACTGGTCATATTTCCTGTAGTACAGTCTCTTTTCCTTTCTGCCCAGGGGACACACTGACTCCAGAAGGCAGCTCCCCCACAGCAGGCTGGGAAGTGGCTTAACAGCCCAGGCTTTGGAATATTAGTAGCAATGAAGACAAGCAGAGCTAACAGTCATTGGACACCTCTCCTGCATCTGGCATTGTGCTATTTTAATGCAGTCTCTCTTCTAATCCCCCTAATGAAGGGGGTTCAGTCATTATCCCCATCTTATAGATGAAGAAATGGGAGCTTAGAGAGGCTAAGTAACTTGTCCCAGGACACACAGCTAGTGAGGGGTGGCTGCATTAGAACTCACGGTTGCCTTACTTAAAGTCCAACTTGTTCTAGTTCAAGGCTCGGGCTTAGCCTCTATCCCCAAGGACAGACATGAGTTCGAGTCCTAAGTCTGCTATGTGTGACTATGTGACCTTCGCCAACCTCCAGGTTTCTTGATCTGTTTTTCTAAATTAAATACATCATGTATTTGCAGTTTCACACAATTTAGCTTAAATCTGCCTTACGAGATGTTATAAGAATGAAATAAGATAACGCTCGTAGAGTACTTAGCAGAGTGCCTGGAATGTAGTGAACACCCGGTAGATGCTAGCTTTTAATAATAATCTCAGCCCTGGCTGGTGTGTCTCAGTGGCCTGCGAATCAAAGGGTCACTGATTCAATTCCCGGTCAGGGCACACGCCTGGGTTGCAGGCCAGATCCCCAGCAGGGGGCGTGCAAGAGGCAACCACACATCAGTGTTTCTCTCCCTCTCTTTGTCCCTCCCTTCCCCTCCGTCTAAAAGTAAATACATAAAACGAAAATCATCACCATCGTCTCAGAGTCAGTGTGTTTGTTCCGTATGGATACATTAGTCATTATTCATCATCTCTGCGAGTCCTCTTGAACCCTGGAAGGTCTGCTCATCCCTGCATAGGCGTGTGGGCCCAACTTGGCCATGCTGCCGACGCCAGGGAGAGTAACTCCCGGTCCCTTCTCAGTGACTTCTCTTAACTTGTGCTGGAATCTACACATCTGGAGCGCACATCTGTGCCTGAGCCACCCATGCCCACCTTCTGCATTGCCCACTCACATTCACTCGGGTTCATTAGGGGTTCCGAATTTTCAGAATCATTCCAGTCTGAGCACTTCACAGCCCTGCCTAAAAATCTTCCAGATGCCGAACCAAAATCAAGACAAACTCCGTCACTTGGACACAGGGCCCTTGGGAAGCCCCTCCATCCCCTCTTTCTCCCTCTTCCTGCCCCTCGGTTACTTTCTGACCACATGAAACCTCTCTCTGTTCCTCGAACACCATGCTCACTTTCACGCCCGAGCCTTTGCGGGGCTCCTTTCTCTGTCTGGGAAGAGCGTATCCCCCTCTGCCTTGAACCAGCTTCTGTGTGTCTTTCAGAACCCACCTCGGTCTTCGCCTTTTCTGTGAACCCCATGTCCGGCATGTCTGCCTCTGTAACCCCGTGGCGATCTGCATGTGTCACAAAGAGTTGTAGTTCCCCGTGCACGCAACCTCCCCATTGGCGGCCTGTTCTAGTTCAAGGCTCGGGCTTAGCTTCTATCCCAAAGTCACCCAGAGGGCCCTACATACACGCTAGTCAAATGAAGGCACCTGAATGTAAATTCTTCTGATGTAATTTTATTGGCAATAAAGGATTATGTGAGTGTATGTGTGTATTATTTATACCTTCCCTGTTCCAGCAAGAATCTGGGGTAGGTGTGGACATAAGAATCTTTCTTACTCATTAGCAGATAGAGAATAGTGCTTGGTACATTCCATAGTAGAAGGAATCAGGGCTTTGGAGTTGGAAGAGTTCTGGGTACAAATACTAACTTGGCATCTGACTGTCATTTTAAGGCATTATTTTAATTCTCTTAATCTCAGTTTTCCCATCTATAAAATGGTGATAAAAAATAATTACCCATGTGGGAGACATTTTTGATTGCCAATTATCACTACTGCTTCCTTCCTAGTGCCCTGAATTTTTTTCTCAGAAGTCCATGTGCCCGAAGTGGAGTGGGAGAAATACCAATGACTTTAGACTAATCTTGGTATCCCGCATTTCCCTTGACTGTAATTCATGTTTGGATCGATATGGGACCCAGGTCCAGTCAATGAGACGTAGTGGGGATCTTTATGGTGTGTGTGTGAAGAGTTGTTCTAGGAAATATTCTCTTGCTCTGAAAACATAAGAGAAACAATTGTCCTTCAGCAGCTGCATGTTGTGTCTGGAATGATGGCTGGAGCCGCAGCAGCCATTTTGCTATGATGAAGACAACTACTCAGAGAATCAAGCCAATACACCAAAGATGATAGAATGGAAACGTGGCAAGAACCTGGGTCCTGGTGGCACCATTCAGCAGTTAGGTTTTCATGCCTTGGAGCCACCTACTTCCAGAGTATTTCCTGAGGCCATCAATTCCTTCACTGTTCCGTGAGGGACCAGTGGCTCAATCCAACAGAACTGAGGTTGTTACTTGCAACCAAAAGCATACTTCACAGGGCCGTTGTGATGACTAAATAAAACAAAGTCTGCAAAGTTCCTAACGGTGCCCAGCATGTAGTAGTTTCTTAAAGATTAAAGACGCTCTTGTTGAGACCATTTGAGGTGAATGCATGAATAACTATGATGAGTGACCCAAAGAATGCAGCAGATAATAATAAAGTAAACTTTAGAGCAGTTCAGAGGCGGGCGGGTGCTGGAATAACAGCGAAGATGACAATGGCAAGGAAATTCAAACATCGTGTTAATAAGTGTCTGACGAAACTTACTGAGGTTGTAACATTGGTTCTCCTTTGTTACTTCCCGTGCCTTTTCTTACCTGGGTCAGAGTCAAACACTGTAAGACACAGGCTTTTCTAATTGTGGGCAGCCACACTTGCACAATCGGGGTGGTCCCTGATTACCCTGGGGCATGGAAGCCCTGCTACGGGGATGAAGGCTAGAGTGTAATTTGTAGCTCCAGGAGGAGCCAAGATTTGGAAGCAGAACTAACAGGGCCTGCAACTGACAAAAAAGCACAAAACCTGTCCCCTCCCAGACAAGCCCCATCGTAGCCATCTGCAGCCTGAGAAGGCCTGCATTTGGGGCCCTGGGCCCTGGCGGCCCGCCTAGCTTTTGGCCTGCTGACCAGGCCACAGAGCTTCCCTCCATGCCAGCCCCACGGCCCTCCTGAACCAGTTCCAGGAGAGCTCAGCCACACCAGCGTCTGCCAGGCTCATGTCCGCCCAGTGCGTGGGCGGCCCTGGCAGCAGGGGATGGAACAAGGTTTGTGTGAGGACAATGTGGCCCCCGTGGCAGGGTTGTGAGAGAGGCAGTCTCACTTCCTGGGGCAAGCCGGGAGGGAACCCGGAGGAGGTGAGGAGCGAGCAGGAGCCGCAGACTCTAGGCCACCTCCGTCCCCTTTCAAAGGTCCACTTCACATTAGAAGCCTGCTCCAGGCCATTTACTTCTGGCCTGTCCCACCCCTGCCCAGCCAGAGTCAACACCGACATTGGATTCTGTCCACCAGATATTGATCGAGAATACTCTATGCAAGATGCCATTTTCCTGCTAGGGACTGGGAATGAGACGGATGTGAAGAAAACCAAGATTAGAGTAGAAAGGTTTTTCTCAAAATGGTTTTCAAATTTCTTTCAGCCTGAGAACCTCCCACCCCGATGCCCAAGTATTTAAGGAAGAAATAAAAATGTAAGACTACCACAGCTGAGTCCGGGGCAGGGGCAGGGGAGGGCCCTGTCCATGCTGGCCAGAGATGTCCTCCCCGGACAGACTCTGAGAGCCCCAATCTAGACCAGAGGAGGCACTGAGGCCCAGAGAAGTGAAGTGACCTCCCTGAGACACACTGCGAGTTAGTGGCCCAGCCAGGTTCCGATTCAAGCGTCCGAGCACCCGGCCCAGAGCCCTCTCTGTTGTACAGCCCTTCCCCTGGGCACTGTCTCCAAGGTCAGCTGGGAAGTTAAGTCCACCCGGAATAGAATCCATGGGCTACAGACTGGTTAAAGGGAGCCAGCGGCTCTGACGCACGGAGAGAACCAGCCGTGGCAGAGGGGCATGAGGCCGTCCCTGGAATGGGAAGGGCAGGAGCAGACACGGAACACGGCCGGGGTGTGGTGGGAAATGGGGTGGCGGGAAGGAGGCGATTCTGGGCCCCTGAGAATATACTCAGCTACAGCCTGGAGAAAGACTGTCAGCTCAGAGTCCTGGGCTCCAGCCTGGCTCTGCCGTCGCAGGCTAAGTGACCTTGGGCCAGTGGCCTCTCCTGTCCGGATTTGTTTCCTTACAGGTAAAATGGCAGAGGGGTGGACTAGCTGGTTCTACTGTGACATGCTGTGATGTCTTCTCCCCTCCCATGGGGCCGGCCCTCACCTCCCTACCACCCCCCGCCCCACGTCACCACCCAGGACGCTTCCAAGTATATGCCAGGTGGCTGGAACTGACACCAGGAGGAAGTGTCCCTGGGTGCCCCACGAGAGCAGTACAACAAAGCTGGCAGCTCAAGGGGCCTGCCCAGAGCTTTGGGGAACAGCGACAAAACACGAGGAGGCAGGAACCTGGGCAGAACTGGGGCGGGAACAAACCATTCCTCTTCTCGGAAGGGTTCTTTGCGACCTGGCCCTCTCTGGAGGCCCGGGCCTCAGCCAGCTGCCCCCTGCCCGTGCCTGCCACCAGGGGACAGAAAGGCGAGGTTTTGAGGGTGGGGGTGACAAGCCACTTAACAGCTCCAAACCTCAGTATTCTCATTTTTAAAATGAGGTAAAAACAGTACCTTAGTATTCTCTGTTGTAAAATTGATCATATTAGTACCTCGAATGATGAAATGAGATAATGCTCGTCAGGTGCCTAGCTGGTGGCTGGTGGAGGAAGTACTCAGTATTAGATCTCAGGTACTGCCAGAGGGCTGCCTGCTGGGGAAGACCGCCCAATCTGAAGGCTCCTGACATTAAACAGGCTCGTTGGAGTAGGGACCCTGTATGCCTAACACATGCTCAATCACAGGAGGGGAGAAAAGGGGAAAGGCGGCTGGGAGGTTGGCGAGAAGTCCACTAGAAAAAAAATGTGTGCGCGCCCCCTGCTGGCCTGGAGCAAAGGTGCAGGCCTGCAGGCTGCGGGTAGGGGGCGTGGGGTGATGCAGGGAAATCCTTGCTTGGTAGCTTGACCCAAAATTCACAGAGTGCCCACCAGGTGTCACCCACCTAGCAATGTGCCAGGCTTTGTGAGGGATGCAAAACGAGTGACAAATAAGCTAGCTTTTTGGAGCCGATTAGGCATCAGTTCAAGCTCAGAGACTACCCCAGAAACTGTGTCTGATACAGAAGTCACCCAAGTTCCTTGCCTCTCTGACTTGTAGTGTGTGGAGTGACCTTGGACAGGGTGTGTGATGCCTCTGAGCTTCCATTTCCTTATCTGTAACAGGGAAGTCTTCTCTACCCCATCTTCCTAAACCAGAGGGTAGAAATCCTGGGAGTGAGTCTCAAGGACTCTGTCACCTGGGGGGAGTTGAAAGTCACCACCACCAGTCATGTCATCTCAAGGGAAACCTCATCACTTTGAGCGTGGACTGTCACGTGTCTGGTTCATTTGGAAGGGACAGGGCCATGCTCCTGTGGTATGCCAGGCTCGCCTGGTTCTCCCACCTACCCGGTGCCCTGCAGACCTAGGCTCCGGGCCCTTCTGCTCCAGGTTAGTTATGGAGCCCTGACCCCTAAGGGGAGGCCATTGCAGTGGACGTGGGAGGATCGTACAAACAGAAAGAACTCCTCAGACTGTGCCGGGATGGTCTCCACTGCAAGTCCCCACACTGCACGTGCCAGGCCACACCTGGCTAGTTCTCCTTGAGTTGATCAGACTCCCTAGCCTCACAGTGTCAGCCTGGCAAGGCCATTTGTCTCCCTGGATCCCCGTTCTGTCCCAGACCACTGGGTGATGTCTCACTCAGTATGTCGTTGAGGACTTGAGGAAGATAGGGGAACACGTTCTCAATGAATTTTTAACATCTTCCACCACTACCACAATCAAATTTTCACTCCCAGCAGCCTT
>PVKM010040614.1:0-13409 GCA_004027735.1 Carollia perspicillata
AGGCCAGTGGAACTGATTTTGCAATTTATGACCTCTAGTCCTACAAGAGAATAAATTTATGATGTCTTAAGCCACTACAATTGTGGTAATTTGGTACAGCAGTTGTCAGAAGCTAATATACCTAATTACTGTAAAATGTAAGTCCTGTGAGACAATAATCACGTGGAGCAACAGTAGAAATTGTTGTGCGCACAGTGAAAAGCACAGGACATCTCATTCTGAGTTCCCAAGAGTCTGTGTTTCTGGGTCGCTCCCCACCCTGGGACCTCTTATCCTTGTCCTCCATCACCACTGCCGGCACTTCCCAGTCTCCGTAAATACACACACACACACACACACACACACACACACACACACACACACAGAGGAACAAGCGGCTTCAGTCTGGGTGACTACTTCACCTTTCTTCTTAGAATAAGAATCATTTTACACTGTTTTTAAGGGCGGTATCATGGAGAAAAAGATATTATTGATTTAATCTCAATGGCTCTTAGAACCAACTTCGTTTTCACTTGGGGTTTGCTGAGGGAATCATGCAGACAGAGCTGGGATGCCAAAGGCAAGCAGAATGGAAGATCTATTTGTCTCGCCCTATGTTGTCTTAGGATACTAAAAGTAAATAATTTACTTACCCTTTGGGTCATTATGATGAGTGAAACTTCAGAGTGCTTGATATTTAATACTATTTGGAATCTTTGCAATGAGATGCTGAATAAAAGGCTGTGGTAAATCTTGTGGTTAATTAGAGAACAATCTCAGGCATTGTGGTACAAGGCAAATGAAAATCTCAGTTAGAAGCAGCATCTCAAGAAACACATTGAAATGATCGAGAAAAAAGAGGAATTTTAATGGAGTATCAACTACCAAATTTTAATGAGCATTTTATTACAAGCATCATCTCTAATAGGCAGTTAGAAAATAGAATGCTCTGGTTATTAAAATATTCATAAATTGACGTCACTCTATATCAACAATTGATTTTCAAAGAACATAATAGATTAAAATTCAGTTAACGCTGAAGCTAAACTGCACATAATTTATTCAAACTCCAGTGATTCAGATCTTATACAGGATTATGTTGTGCACCTAAAATATCACTGAAGGGTAAAGGTACAGGGAAAAGTGTCTTTACATTTCTGCTCCTGACCACCAGTAGCAAATTTAAGTGCATTATTGGCTTTGAATAATCTCAAATGGTGAAAATATTACTTTATCATCACTGTAGTTACCAACTTACACTGATGTAGTTACCTTTCCTCAGAAGAGTGTATGTGGGTTATAGCACATTCCAAAAGAAAAGAGCAATTGGAGTAAAATAATTAATCTTTTCAGAGCTTGTGCATGATTTCTCCTCTTAACCTTCATCCTTCGCAAAGGGTTAAAATAGTGAAGTTGAGCTAAGGAAACACTTGTACACTTTCAACATCTTAATTTGAAATTGCAGTTTGAGTAGACTAATATTCACACTGCTTTTGAGAAATGTTCTGTGCTACACATACTCAATTAAAACGCCTATATTTAGGCCAAATCACTTCGTTGTGGTTATATTCCTGGCAGTGCCCTCATTCCCCTGACTAGCGTTTCCAGGAATAATGTTACAGTTCTAGCCAATCAGAGAAAACAAATGGAAATGGGTAAAAGTATTTCTACTAATTGCAAAAAACAGTTAAAGAAAACATACGTGAAGTAAGTGACAAATGTTCACACTGAAAGTGAGCTAGTAAATGAGTTCATTTTGGACAGGCATTCCTCCTAAACACCCAGAGTGTTCCCATAGTAGAGTTCAGTCACCGACCATTTAGTTGTTGAGTGTTGGAAACCGAAAATCTGCAGGCATGAATTGCACTGATTCACCCGCTGCAAGAAATATAAAATGGGAGATATTAGAATAAGCTGTATATATTATATACAGGAAACATTAGAAAGTAAACTACGTAGGCAAAATTCTCTGTCACTTTTTATCACCTCTTGAACGGAAATAAATATTTCTGAGTATACCATGCTAAACAAAACAAAACAAGACTTACATTTAAAAAATGCATCTTTATGTTTTTTTTCTTTGGTAGTATTAATTTTCAAAGTAACAATCTGGAGATTAAAAATGGTAGAGCCATCATTATCATTGAATATTTTAAGGCGAAAGACAGTCAGTTTCTGTGCAAATTCTGCCGGTTATGGAGCTTGTCTGCACAGAGCATGTCGGATCTGCTGGGATCATTGTTGGGGGCTTGACTGTAAATGAATCTAACACTAGACTCATTAAAAAGTCTGAGTATTTTTGAGAGGTGTTCACTTAGCAGTCATTTCTCATAGTTCTCATCTTTTATTACCTGAGTGAGGTTTTTAGAAAATAGTTGTTTAGCCTGTTAAAATGGATTTTGTTGTTTTGTAAATGACTCAGTTTCATTTTATAGAAATGCAATAATATTATATTTTGCCATGTAATGCTCACTCACATTCTTGGCCCAAACTTTCAGGAAAAAATGTCTTTCATTTTGATTTAATATTTATTTATTTATATCGAGGTAATTGTATTTGTATTATAAAGGAATTTTAGCATTCATTTTTGAGCATATGGATATTACTATTGCTTTCTAGAGTTATACTTTTAATGCATAAGCATAAATAAAAGAACTTAAAGCATTTCTTTTTTCTTTTTTTTATTGTTGTTCAGGCACAGTTGTCTCCATTTTCCCACCACCACTCTCCCCTAGCCCCACCCACCACCCCTCCACCTTAATCCTACCCTGCTTTGGCTTTGTCCATGTTCCTTGACAATCCTTTCCCTCCTTCCCCCGTTATCCTCCTCCCCTCTAGTTACTGTCAGTTTGTTCTTTATTTCAATGTCTCTGGTTATATTTTGCTTGCTTGTTTGTTTTGTTGATTAGGTTCCACTTATAGTTGAGATTATATGGTATTTGTCTTTCACTGCCTGGCTTATTTCACTTAGCATAATGCTCTCCAGACCCATTTATGGTGTCATGAAGGGTAGGAGTTCCTTCTTTCTTTCTGCTGTGTAATATTCCTTTTTATAAATGTACCACAGTTTTTTGTACCACTCATTTACTGATGGGCGCTTAGGCTGCTTCCAACACTTGGCTATTGTAAATTGTGCTGCTATGAACACTGGGGTGCATAGGTTCTTTTTAATTGGTGTTTCAGGATTATTAGGGTATACTTCCAGCAGTGGAATTGCTGGGTGAAAAGGTAGTTCCATTTTTAGATTTTTGAGGAAATTCCATACTGTTTTCCATAGTGGTTGCACCAGTCTGCATTCCCACCAATAAGGTACTAGGGTTCCCTTTTCTCTACAACCTCACCAGTACTTATTGTTTGTTGATTTGTTTATGATGGCCATTCTGACTGGTGTGAAGTGATACCTCATTGCGGTTTTAATTTGCCTCTCTCTGATGGCTAGTGATATTGAGCATCCATTTTTCATATGCCTGTGGGCCCTCTGTATATCTTCTTTGGATAAGTGTCTGTTCAGGTCCTTTGCCCCTTTTAGAATTAAAAACATTTATATAGATACAGAATTAGTACTACCCATGTATAATGCACATCCTTATTTTCCCTAAAAAATGTGGTAAAAAAATGTACATTACACATGGCAAAATAAATAAACACACAATATAGTATACTTTGAAATTTTGCTCTCAAATGCTGGTCTCTTTATTGAATTGATTTAGAATTGTCTTTTCAGATGGTATTATTGGTAATCGAGTCTTTCTGTAGTAAGACAGGCGAATTTAAAAATGCGATTTATATCTGTGTCTTTCGGCTTATTGCTAATTTTAGGGATAAATATGCAGTAGTCTAATTTATATATTATTTTTTAATGGTATTGGAATGATCAAAGTAACAGCTGTTACTGAAAATTTCTTTAGGGACTCCAGTAATTTAAAATAATGTGCCCACGATACCAGCTTTCCCGCTTAGCTTGCCTCAGTTATGATCCTGCAGGCAGACTCTACATCTGTCTCTCAAGGAGGGAAAACAAGTTTACGTTTTCATATGCCCTTTTAGCTTTGACTAACACACTTATATTTTAAGTGAGCTGGAGAGAAAAAATATCGTTCATGTTCACCATTGAATTTTAAGAAAACTTAAAATTAACATCATGTTTCTCTCCTCCTGTTAAAACAAACCTCTGAGATTTCACCCTCAGGCTTTGACAGTTAACAATTAACAAGGGTTTGAAGAATGCTCTTACCACCATTTTCCCTGGAGAACTTTGTAAGCTTTGCATGTAAATGCAAACAAAAATGTAAGGCTTTTGATCTTGGGAATTTGATGAAATCTCCAAATCTCTAGAGCAAATTTAAGGATTACAGGCTACAACAAGTATACATATGAAAGCATGACAAATTAACAGTAAATATGTAGTATCGATCCCAAACAGAAATATGATGGATTTATTTCTTATGACGACAGTCTTGTCTGAGTCACTAAAAAAATAAATGTCACTGGGATGGGTGGGAGTGGGAGGAAGATGGCCAAAGTCTGTCTATTGACTGTATTCATATTCATTTATATGCAAAAGAAAGAACACAGTTCACTCAAAGGCTTCATTTACTTTCATCTTTTTCTTTCTTTCTTTTTTTCAAACTTGTTCTAAGCAGAGTGAAATTCAATTTTGATCAGGCCTAAATCACCAGGGAGTTGATATCCCGAAAGCCTTTTTTGTTTCCCTTGTGACAAGATGTGAGTGAGCTGGTATTTAGCTGTGGGAGCATGGGAAGCCTCTTGCTAAGCAGGACAATGACCAGGGCTTGTGGAATTACCATAGCTCTACATAGTAATTGTCATTCCGAGAGGTGATGTATGCATTCCCTCTCCCACTTGGTAGCAGTGGTAGCAAGTTGACCTGGTCATCCAGGTTCAAGTGTCATTGATTGGCTGATGATGGACAAGGCAAGACGTGCATCTACTTGATATTTCACTCAACAAGCATCTTAGATGTATTATCGAAATCAGTCTTTCTTTTTCCTTTATTTTGCTCACAGTTTAGCAACAGTAGCATGTAGGGACATATCATCATCTTGTTTGTGTCTGGTAGTAACTCGAGGAGCGGGGAAAAATGACTTCTGCAATCTTCTGTAGGCAGTTCACATTCCACGACTGTTAGGGAAGTTGATTGAACCATAGCAGGTACTAAAATGATCAAAAATGTATGCAGCTGTCTCTGAAGAAGAAGAACAGAAAATGAACCTGATCCTGTTTCTTTTATACTAGCGGCTACTGTTGATTTCTTTTCTTGGATGTTTTAAATACTGAGGAAATGAAACTTAGTGAAGAGGGAGTACCTATTTGGAGTTCCCCCTGGAATTTACACAAATCCAAATATGCGAAACCTGGGAAATTTCTTTAATTTCAATATAAAAACCTTGTGAAAAGGAACATATCTTGTTTATATGCTGGATGCATATTTTTGTTACTTTCTATAAGCTTTGATGTCTAAACTGAAGTAAAGACTTGCCCAGACTCAGTGGTAGATTATAAAAATGACAAAAAATGTGGAAAATGAGATTCATAAGGAAACGATAAGGCAACTGAGGATAGTTCTTGGAAAGAGGCCAGGAGCACAAAGAGGGAAATTCTCAGTGAGATGGTAATCACACCCTTTGGCTTGGGTGTAAAGAAGATATCTATGGAAATGGAGCCACTTTGATCTCAAGTTCTGTATCCACTGTTCTGGGTGATGTGATTAATAACACTCGCAGAGCACACCAGATAGAATTCACATCCACGCATGTAACTTCGGTTTTCAAAAATGCACATAAAGTCTTGCTATGCTGATTTATATTGCAAATAGATTTGAAAAGAAAATTTCTTGTAAATTGTAGAAAAATATTATCCGCACATTCTACAGAACACAGTTCCATGTGATTGGAGAAAGATCACAGGGCAAAAAACTTTCAATACAGTAGTTCTCAGTTGAGAGTTCTTTCTGGTTTAATTTTCTTTTTAACCTTTGCTAAGACCACAGTTCAAAACTTTCATTTTAAATAGGCATTCCCAACAGTTCTGTGTATGTATTGCTGAACAATTTTAGAGGAATCTGTTATAAAAGTTGAAATTGGAGAGCAGAGGTAGACAGATCCCTAAGTGAGCAGTCAGATTGAACACATACTAATTGATGACTGAACAATGAGCCTGAGGTTAATGCATTGCATCTAGGATGAAGTTTGTTACTTAAATGTCACCCCTAGTATTCAGGCCAGATATGGCCTCTCTTCATCCATTCTGACCATTTACTGTGACTGGGGAAGAACTTCCTTTGGGAGCAGGAACTTCTCAGGCTGCCTTCACAACCTACTGAACTGGAGTCACTTGGGAGTGTGTGGCCTTTTGCTTTCTACTGTGTAGATGAGACCATGCAGGTTCCTAGGGAATACTCAGGCCGTGACCCAGGAATTGCAAAGGCGTGACCAGGCAAGGGAACAGAATAAAAGTACCACTCACACACAAATCTTCATTTTTAGCATATAGATCTCTGATAAGATTACAATCCAAGAAACCCAGTGAATATAGAGCAAATGGACAGAAATACAAACAAAGTTAGGTTACAGATTATTCATAAGTGATGGTTTCTGAGCAATATCCTATTGTGGTTGATTGTATTATTTTCCCAGTAACTTAAAAGAGACCATCTTTCTGTAAGCCAAAGTGCTATGTGCCCGATCCTGGTTTAAGACACACCGTATGTCTCCAATAGCCTTCATCCTCTCTCTGCCATCAGAATGAGGTGACCCCAGGCATGAGCCAGACACGGCCTCAACCTCAGCCTAGGAATGAAGATTATTGGAGCAAAACCATAACCAATCTATAGCTCACATAAAAAGTAAGCAAGAAACAATCCTTCTTCAAGTCCTGAGCTTTTTTAGAGTTGTTTTTGCTGAATAGTACAGTAAAAGCTGACTGATACACTTATCAAAAAGACAACATTTTAAAAGTTAAAGTAAAATTCCTTTGTAATCTTCAGTATTTGTTCATCCATACATTTTATTGAGTAGCTTCTGTATTCCAGGTACTGGCTACGTCCTGGAAACACAATGTACCTCATGAAACTTCCATTGGGGATGCTTTCAGGGGAGCAGAGAAATAAGAGACAAAACAAGCACACAAAACAGGTATGGCTGTAATAATTGCACGAAGGAGAGAAGCAGAGTGCCGTGCTGGGTAAGTAGAGATGGAGGTGCAAGAAATCTACTTTATAAAAGGTGGGAATGATAGATATCTTCAGGAAGGTGACATTCAAACAAAGACCTGAAAAATGAGAAGCTGGCTGTATGAAGAACATTCTGGGTCAGGGAACAACAAATGCAAAGGCTCCATGTCTTTCTTTAACTTTCTGCTTGGCCAGTGTCTAAAAGACACTAACAGTATTCTGAGAGACTGTGCCGTACAACACCTCGAGAGATAGACCTGAGTTTAATCCATCAGAAATGAATGGGATTGCACTGACTTCCTTAAATAGAGCAGAATCTAGGAAGCGTCTTCTCATCGGGTTATAGCATCCTAGGTACAGGAAATAGAAGGGATAATGGTGGCAAGTGTACAAACCAGACTAAAAAGTAGTTTTAATTTCTCTTTCTGAGCAAAGCCTCCCTTCTGGCCATTTCCTAGTTAGGAATTTTTTGTCCTACCAAGGGTGCTCGGGGGCAGGTCTGTCAGAGTTCAAAACTGTATCAAGGAAGAAATATTTACCAAGTGTCGACTCTACCCAAAGGTCCCCTACCAGTGTGGATCTAAGCGTTCAGGCTTCGGCTCCAAACTGGTTTGAGAGGAATGGGCCGCTATTGCACTGGTATTCTGCTAGATATCAATAATTTAATCACATCACACAAATGCTTCCAATGAAAACATGTTCATTCTGCATCTGGACCAAAGCTGGAGAGCTGCCTGATTATCTAACCTGATTTCCATATTCTAGGTTCCTTTTATGTTCACACTGATATGGATCAGTGGGGACAAGGAGGACTCTCACAGCCACCTGTCCGGGCAGAGCGATCCACAGGAAAAGCAATTAAGTTCATTTCAGTTGACATGAAAAAAAAAGCACCCCCCCTTTTTTTTCTCCCCTAAGGCAAAAGGTGCAAGAAAACAATTCTTGACTTGGTGTCTTTAAACTCTAAATTCTGCATTTCTGTGATTCCTAACTCGACAAGTACATTGAGAAGTAAAAACTCAAAGCTGGGTTGGGAAAAGAGCCAGTTCTCTGCCCATTGCACCTGGTCCCTAAGATAATTTACATGTGAGGCAAAGAAGGCATTCTCTCTAAAAGGAGAAAAATGCTTTTATCTTTTACAGACATAATCTGTAGACAGCAGCAGACAATTTATATGTATAATTCCCCAATTTGATGTAGTAGTTAAACTATTTTATCTGGCTTTTGCAGTGATAGAACACATTCCTGTAGAGCTCATACACAACAACATGAAGCAGACGTAGACTATGGACAGGTTAAATTGCTTAATGCTCTCATCATGGCGATTGGAGGGGCAATTGCTACATTTCATTTAGAACAGGTAAGGGTTTGCAGTCTCCTTAAAAAAGCCATTCTAGTCTAGTTGGGAATGCCAGTAAACATTCCTAGTGATTCTGACTTTTCAATATTATTTTCTAAATGAATTCAAGGCACGATTTTAAAGTAAAATTAGTATTAAACAAAATAGCAATTTTTTTCTCTTTAGAAAGTGGATGTAAAAGGGAATAGTTTGTAAGACACTTCCCTGGATAAAGTGCTGATTGTCACAAACTGATCATCATTCGGATGAAGAGTGTTAAACTCAAAAACAGAGAATACCAGTGTTAGGGAATAAAATTGCAAATTAAGCCAGCTTTAAATTGATTGTCAAATATGAGTATGAATCTTCAAATAAAAAGCCCTGTGCATGATTCATAAAAATTCTAGGACATTTAAAAGATACATGCCAGGTTTGAGTGACTTGAAAGATAATACTGAAAAATATGTTTGGAATGTGTCTAATTACTAGCAATATTTTCATTGTTTTAATTTTAATAATTGTAACATGAATGCATTCATTTTACATTTGTTTATGTTTAGCTAGATCCTAGAAGTACTTAGTACATACCCTTCTTGGACAACCTATTTAATAAGAGAGCTTATTTTTACATTAACTATCTTATCATATTATCTTTCATAATGTAAACACCCTTCCATTAGATCTTCTAAGTAGTTTGGTGTGTGTGTGTGTGTGTGTGTATGTGAGAGAGAGAGAGATCAAGTGAAGTGCTTAGTATTTAGATAAGTTCTTCGTAGCAGTAATTATCTAAACAGAGCAGAACAGTGTAAAGGAATTTTGAGTACTTTAAAAATAATCAGTTTTTAAAAATCCCTTCACTTTTACTTACTAACCTTATGTTGGTGAGTAAAATAAAGTCTGTACTTCTCAAACAGCTTACAATTCTGAAATTATGTGTATTTATAAACATTATTCAAAAAACTTACCTGGTGAATCTCTGACTGGTGTAGCTCAGTGGATTGAGCATGGGCTGTGAACCAAAGGGTCGCTGCTTCGATTCCCAGTCAGGGCACATGCCTGGGCTGCAGGCCAGGTCCCCAGTAGGGGGCACTTCAAAGGCAATCACACATTGATGTTTCTCTCTCTTTCTCCTTCCCTTCCTTTCTCTCTAAAAATGAATAAATAAAATCTTTTAAAAAAACTTACCTGGTAAAGTATGCCAAACAATTATAAATCTATGTGAGAAATTTTCTTTTAGGGGGCTAAAAATCACATTTGTTTTTTTTTAAAGTAAGGTTATACATGTACATAGTTTAAAAATTAAATAGTTTTTCAAGATTTACTTTGAGAAGGCAGGTCTTCCCCTCCCTTTCCACTACCGTAATTCCATTTCCCAATTGCTGGAAGAGATCACTTTGAACATATGTGGCTGTTTCTCTTGGTACTTACCTTTATGTCATTAAATATTCTTATACTAATACTTCATGACTTTTTATTTTTAGGCACTATTTATTGATGTCCCTCTGTGGAAAATAAGAATTTATCTTTCTTTTACTCTTGTTGCCACCAGTATTTTCATTGTTGCCATCTAGATTTCTACTTTCTCTTTTTTCCTCATATAATTATAATTTTATTAATATTCAGTGCTTACATTATCATGACTACATAAATGCTATTCACAGCTGAATCATGTAGTATACTATAATAATGTTTCTTCCTTTACCACTATTTAAAAACATAATTTATTTGAATAATTCTCTTGTTTCTCATTTATTTAGCTTTCTGTGAACTTATAGCCAATTTATGCCCCCAATCCTTTCTGGATTGTACAAACCTTCTTTCAGTATAATCACACATTTCGGCAATTCATTGATTTTATTTTTTTGGACACCTCTATCCTATGGCTTTCTTTTTATTTTTTAAGATTTTATTTATTTACTTATTTTTAGAGAGAAAGAAAGGGAGCGAGAAAGAGAGAGAGAGACATCAGTGTGTGCTTGCCTCTCATGTGGCCCCCACTTGGGATCCAGCCAGCAACCCAGGCCTGTGCCTTGACTGGAAATTGAACTGGCGACCTTTTGGTTTGCAGCCCGCGCTCAATCCACTGAGCTACACCAGCCAGGGCCTATGGCTTTCTGATTTGTTCCAGTATGGGCCATTTGCTGTGTACACTTGCAAATAACTATTATATTATTCCAAGATCTTCCTTCATCATCTTCCAGGGCAAGGTAAACTTTTTTCCGTAAAGTGCCAGATAATAAATATATTGGGTTTTGGGTGCATTGACTCAAATTTGCCATTAGAGCACAAAAGCAATCTGTAGGAGTTGTTCTACAGTAATATATAGTGTATTTTTTAAAGATTTTATTTGTTTACTGTTTAGGGTGAGGGGAAGGGAGGGAGAAAAAGAAACATGCATGTGTGAGAGATGTATTGATCAGTTGCCTCTTGCACATCCCCAACTGGGGAACCTGGCCTGCAACCCAGGCATGTGCCCTGACTGGGAATCAAACCAACAACCTTGTCACAGGCTGGCACTCAGTCCACTGAACCACACCAGCCAGGGCTCTAATGTGTTATTATATTGTTATGAAGATAGTTTACATTTATTAGTACTAGGTTTAGCTAGTATTAACAAAAAATCTCAAATAACAGTGGAAAACCTCAAATGATAGTGCTTTAAATAATATGAACGTATTTCTTTCTTACATAAATGAGGTCCAGAGGTAAACAGGTCAGAGTGTACAAGGAGGCCCAAGATCAAGAGGAACCCAGACCCTTCTAATATTGTCATATTATCATCCTCAACACGGGGCTTTCTCCTTCTAGATTCTGATACTGATACTGTTGTGTTCCCCTACAAAGATTCCAATACCGTTGTGTTCCCCTACAAAGAGCCCACAGAGATCAAAGTCCTCAAGCTCTATTCACATGCTCAGAGCTTCTAATCATCATTTTAATCTCACCTAAGAGGGCAGTATGAACTCTAGTCATCATGCTTGCACTTAAGCCAGCAGCTGGAAGATGGAGGAATCAAGGCATATCACTCTCTTTAAGGGCACTTTCCAAAAACTGTATGCATTACTTTGACTTATATGCCATTGGCCAGAAATTAGTCATTTGGCTATATCTAGCTGCAAAGGAGTCCAGAAAATGTAGCCCCTATTGTAGATAGCCCAAGAAAAATTTTCTGTTCTACTACAAGGAAGAAGGGAAGGATGAATACTAGGCAATCACTAGCAGCTTCCATCACAGTATCTAAGATCTCATACATAGGAGCTGGGGGTAATAAGGATATATGGCCCTTGGAGGTAGAGTGCTAATAAAGAACAAAAAGAGTAACAAGGAGGAAGAAAGTAGTATTTGAGAAAGGGGTGAAGAAGTTCTTCTAGATTAGGGAATGAAGGAAACTGTGATGTGATGAAGAAAGTTCCTGACAGAGGACCAGAGACAAGATACTACTCTTGTTTCCAAAATTAATTCTCTTCTCTTAGGCAAGTCCCTTACCTCTTTGCACCTGGTTTCTTGAAGACCATGTAGTAGTGAATGCAAAGACAAAAATGCCCCGGGAGTTCGTCCCATATCTGTGGGTTACTCTGCACATTCGAGATCTATGGTGTCTAGTTAAATAAGAATATGGGCTAAATTCTCAGTATTTTAAACATTTCTTCTTATTTTGACTTAGCTTATAATAATTAGCTGAATGATCTTGGAAAATTTCTCTAACTATTCTTGGTCTCACTTTGCTAATCCATGAAGTAGGCTATTAGTCTAGACTCACAGTTCCCAAACTACATGCAAAGGTGCCTTAGGATGCTTCAATGAACTCACAGGAGAGTTGCAAGATATCTGAAATTTTCAATGAAAATACAGTGTTACTTGATATACTTGATATATTAGCTCATATTACATTTGTTTTGATGTCATATCTCTGTAAAGCTGGATGATAAAAAAATGTACTATGTGAAAAATCCATGTAGGATAGGAAAGGAGTGTGGTGACATCCAATTTGATTCCAAGGTTTCAGATGTGCAGTCTCATAAGGAAGAAATGGTGGTTGTTTAAAGATTAAATAAAGATGAGATTTTTCTTTTAATTTGTGTATTTAACAAAATAGCTACTAAGCTGTTAGAACACAAATACTTATTAAATGTTTGGGCCTAACTACGTAATAAGATTTTAAGGCTGTTATGTACTGTTTTTGGCTTAGAGGTACCATGAAAAAAAATTACTAAGACTCTCATTGGGTCATGAACTGGGAAAGCTTGAGTACCCCAGACCAGATCATCTTTAAGATGATCCCAATTCCCGGTTTCTATGATAGCTTTCAGCCCTGTAACCATTCCTAATATGTGGTTAAAAGGTTGATGTCCTAGGACCTGAGCTGTTATAGGGATGAGAAACCTGTGGTGGGACTCATAGGAGGAGTTGAGGCTGCCAGGTACTCCTGAGAGCAAGGACAGCCTGGGTCTAACTACTCCTATGCAGGAGCTTGTGAAAAGTCTGTTCCTAGCCCACTCTTGGATCTTACCTTGTATTACCATAGGGCAGTGTGAGCCCGAAAGATTTTTCTTCCCATTTTCAACTTTGGAGTTAGGTTACTGGCTCTCAAGAATATCTCTCTCTTGCTGAAGGAGCTGCCTTACTGGGTCATGAGATAGATTTTCAGCCAAGAGGCCAAGCAGAGATTTGTTCCTGGCAGGCTAAACTAGAACTTGGAATTCACTTTTATAAGGAACAATATGAATATTTTTATACAGTTTATCTAGTCCAATTTTAGTATTTATCTAATATGCAAGAATACATTTGTGGCATTCAGATTTTTGGCATCTTGTAGATGAAGCGCCCAAGTGACTAACCAAAATCTTTTCTTGGAAATACTTGGTAAACAAACTTGTTGCATTATCAGAAAATTTCATA
>PVKM010040615.1:0-13432 GCA_004027735.1 Carollia perspicillata
TGTGGAGGGTGCGGACCAGTCTGCAGAGGCAGAAGAGATCGGATGCTGGTACCCTGGGGAACTATGCCAGGAAGTCCTGGGATCCTCCTGAGGACAGATGGAGCACACAGGAGCACTGTCACCGGGGAGGGCCATGATTGCACCTGCAGTTTAGAATGATCCTTTTAGTTGCCACAGAAAGATAGGTGGGGGGAGAGGGTAGGGAAGCAAGACAGGAGATGACAGAGCAATCCAGTCCAGGGGAGATTTTGGGGGGCCACCTACAGCAGTGGGAATAACTGGGCTGTGGTTTCTAGCAGCACAGGGTTGGAATGCTTGGAAAGTGGCTTGCCTGAGGTCAAATGCTGGCTGGTTTTGTGACTTTGGGCAAGTCACCTAGCCTCTCAGAGTCTCAATTTGTTCTTCAAAAGCCTATCTCCCAGGGCAATCCTCAAGCTGAGAAACTATGATAAAAATTAAGAGCGTCTTGGAGAGACATGAACGGTACTTAAACCTCCCGCTGGGGAAAGTAAGATGAAAACAGCACACTCTAAAATCGCTTGGTTGCGAACTAGGGTTGTGGAGCTGACCCCACTGGGTTGGAAAACGGGCTCTCCTCCCTACTCATGTGCTGTCTGAGCCTCCTCGTTAGCATCTGTAAAGTGGGGTGATAACATCCACCCCTGAGAGGTTTGGTGGCGGGATGACTTGAGGCAATCGCCAAGCACCCTGGTCACAGCAAGTTACAAGGATGGGGACACTTGTCACTATAGTCATCATTGTTATCATCCCTAGAGGATATTTTTTCTCTTATTTCTATCTTTTTTTATCAATATGCTGTATGGACAGTAAGACTCAGGGGTGTCCAACCTGTGACCCGCAGGCCGCACGCAGCCCAGGACAGCTATGAATGCGGCCCAACACAAAATTGTAAATTTACTTAACACATTACGGGATTTTTTTTTGTGATTACGTGTTGCAATGTATTTAACGTGTGGCCCGAGACAACCCTTCTTCTTCCAGTGTGGCCCAGAGAGGCCAAAAGTTTGGACTCCTCTGCTAGGTGTTTTTGTTTTCCTTTTTCTTTTCTTTTTTTCCTTTTTCTTTTTTTTTAAATCATCATCAAGTGATCAGTTAAAGAGTAATTGTTTTAAAAATGAAAAATTTAACTCATCAAGAGAATGAGAATATAAACCACAGATGAGAAGAAAATATTTGCAAAAGACATATCTGGTAAAGGAATGTTATCCAAAATACACAAAGACTTCTTGAAATTCCACAATAAGAAAGTGAACAACCCCATCGAAAAAGCAGACAAGAGATATTCAGGTGGCAAGTAGGCACATAGAAAAGGTGTTCTACATCATATGTCATCGAGGAAATGCAACCCCACAACCATGACACCACTCGCCACTCACCCATTAGAACGGCCCAAACCCAGAACGCTGACAGCACCGGCGGCTGGCGCCGGAGTGGGGAAACGGGAACTCATTCACTGGTGGGAATGCAAACTAATTCAGCCACTTTGCAAAACTAAACATACTCTTAGCATATAATTCCGCAATTGCACTCCTTGGTATTTACCCAAAGGAGTTTAAAACTTATGTCCACACGAAAACCTGCACATGGATGTTTATAGCAGCTCTATTCATAATTGCCAAAACTTGACAACAACCAAGATGTCCTTCGGTAGGGGAACGGATGAAGAAACTGATCCATTTAGGCAATGGAATATTTTTCAGCATTAAAAGGAAATGATTTATCAACACAGGAAAAGACATGGAGGAAACTTAAATGCATATTACTAAGTGAACGGAGCCAATCTGAAAAGGCTACAGACTGTATAATTCCAATGATCCGACGTTCTGGAAAAGGCGGAACTATGGAAACTGTAAAATGATTAGTGGTTGCTAGGAGTGGGGGAGAGGGGTGAACCAGGGGAGCACAGGGAATTTTTTAGAGGAGGTATAGACCGGGAAGACCAGGAGGGCCCAGGTGCAGGATACCAGATACAGGGTGAAGGGCAGGGTGGGAAAGTGAAGGTGTCCTGTCCCCGAGGTCCCGCCACTCAGTCCTGCCCTTTCCAAGCGCCTCCTCCTTCCTGTGAGTGGCTGCTCCTCCCGTGCACCTGGGGCTGCAGCCGCAGCCGTGGCAGCGCTCTGCCTCCCTGTCATCGCCTGGTCCTCCTCTGCCTGGCTCTAGCCTTCTCTGAACTGGGAACGGAGAGATGCCCCACAGCCTGAGAGCTCTCGGGGCCAGGCCTTTGCAGGGACACAGGGATCTTCCTCTTACCTTTCACTGCCCCAAGGCCCAGCCTGCTGCCCAGCTGGACTGCTTCTGGCTGAAGGGCTGGTGAACCAACAGCTTGATCGTGACTTGGGTCCTGCCGTTGAGAGGTAGTCGGAGGCACTCGCGGGGGTGTCCCATCCATGGTTACAGAGCACCTGCCCTCCTTTCACCAGACGAAAAGTCAGCAACTGCGCCTGTGAGGATCTAATTAATTCTCTCCTCATTACTTAACACTAGGAACGCTGGGCCCAGGATGTAACCTGGCAGAGCTCTGAGGGGCACGGGGAGATGAAACAGAGACCTGTGGCCACAATCTACACATGCCACTTGCAGGCTAAAGCCCACACCCTCTCCAAAGCCAGTGAGCTCCTCTAGGGCCCCTGGCTGGGCTTCCATCCCTGCAACCCTCCGAGTGCCTCCCACCTCAGGCCTCCTGCCCCAGTGAAGGGCCGGAGGCAGCACCCACTGGCTGATGACCACCCCTGCCGGTGGCATCCTGCCCCAGCGAGAGGGCTCACACCACAGAAGTCGGCAACCACGGCCAACCAGCTGCCCCTTCGTCCCAGGGCCAGTTGTGGATTTACCAGCCCACCACGGCACATGCTGTTCCTTTCGCCAGGAACATGCTCCCCTCCCTGTTTATTCCTCGGGTCTCAGTGCAAACAAACTTCCTCGGAGAGGCCTCCTCTCCTTCCTGGCCTCACCACCTCCGCAGTCACAGGCTTATTTCTCTTGTCTCTCCGCAGAGCTAAGTACAGTGTGGGACGCATAGTGGGGACGCTTCGGGGTGTGGGGGTGCACGAGACAGCTGTAAGAATGAGAGAGGTGGTGTTCTCCCTCTGGGGGGACCGGCAGGCAGCGCTGCCTCCGCCTGTTCTGGTTAGAAACGATGCTGTATTCCTGCATCCTCCTCACAGCAGCAAGGGATTTCATCTCTTTGCCGCCCTCACCTTGAATTGCTGCCTGTCTCCGAGACAGAGAGGACTCAGGCACTGGTCCTTCCTTCTCACCAGTGGGAGTTTCTCCTCAAGCCTCCAGGCTTGGCTTTTTGTTTTGACCAAAGCTCTGTGAAGCTGCAAGTCTAGTCCTTACCTCTGAAAGACTCCACCGCCTTTCCACGTCCTCTCCTTCCCTTCCTCCTCTAGGGACTCCACACTGCTCTCAGTTTCCCTCTCCCCTCCCGGCTACTAGTCTTGCTTCCAGGCTCAGACCTACAGTTAACCATTTACACTTTAGCAAGAGTTGGCGGTGAGGCAGCCAGGAGCGATGGGAAGGCACTGGCTTCCTTTCACCTTTCATCTTCCTGGGCTCAGCCAGGATCTCGTCAGAGATGTCTTCTCTGAATAACCTCCTCATTAGTTTTGATTTGTTTATTTTCTCCTGAGCTTTGATTATAAGCTGTGATGTTTATTTATTCACTCACCTTTTTTTTCTGGCTCATTATCTGTCTACCAGCATGTTAGGTCTGGGAGCGCAAGGAACATGTCTGTCTTCTTTATTCTCACACCCCTGGTATCAGCCTAGCGGTGCTCAGTGTACATTGTTGACCGCACAAACGGTTTCTCGCCCAAGCTCAGGTCCACGCTCAGGCCTGTCTGGCTGAGTCACCACAGATTACTCCCTTGCTCTTCGTGCCTCAGTGATCTCCTCTGTAAGCAGGGGCAATAGTACCCACCTTTCTAGATTTCAAAGCTTGTCGTGAGGATCAAATACGATGCTGATCAGGAGTTCTGAGTACCTGCAACGTGCCGTGAAGAGCTGGGGCTTACACGCAATGGCATCTCCGTCCCTGTCTCCCTTCCCTGTGCAGTGAGGGGGTGAAAGGATAATAGCTAGCCAGAACTACTAGTAATAACGAGTTAATAACAACTGGCTGAATACGTACTGTATGTCACAAGCTGTTCTCAGTTCTTTATGGGAATTAAGTCCTATAATCTTAGAATGACTTAATGAGATAGGTCCTGTCACTATCCCTACTTTACAGGTGAGGAAACTGAAACACAGGTTATGTGATTTGTCCAAATAGTGGAGTTGGGATCAAGTTTTAATTTTTGATGAGAATTTTCCAAAATCTTTTTTACCAGTTCAATTTCATGACTGTTTCTTGGATTGCTAACTCCCAGAGTTTATGTTCAAGTACAACTTTGCCTCTGTAGCAGGCATGGGGGATCCTTCCTTCGGGGAGCCCAGTGCCTATGAGGTGGGCAGCTGGGAATGCAGGCCCCTCGCGCGTGCTCCTGAGACGGGGCTGGCCTCCTCCTGGGCCCAGCCTTGCCCACTGCATTGTCAGTCGGGGACCTCCTGGAGGGTTCAGGACTGCATCTCCTTCCCAGGCCAGGTAACCGGGACCCACTCAACACAAGAAGTCCGAGAACCTCGAAAGTCAGCACCACGAGGGCCCCTAGATCCCTGGCCCCGTGCTGGCACTGGGCTCCACAATGCTGGGCTTACACTGCTCATCCTCAAGGGGCTGGGCGGGGGGCATGCAAGTCAATTCCCAAAGCAAATAGCCCAGAGCGGGCAGGACCTGTCCACAGTCAGGAACTGAGTCAGTGCAGAGCCGCCGGGACCAGAATTCAGGGCTCCCCACCTCTCACCCAGCTCCCCCAAGACTACCATCTGCCTCGGGGTCCTCAGATCCCGGCTACCCCAGGCCAAGGGCCCCTCGAGAGAGGCCCGGTTCTCTTCCTCCGGAGTCTCAGGTTGCTGGCAGGGACAGCAGCCAAAGATGAAAAAGGCATCCCAGCCTAAGGCCGACCCAGGTCACAAGCTTTTAGCCCCAAGTGGCGGGAGTCTGCAGGGGTCTGCACACTGGAGGTGCCAGTAAACCGCCCTCCTGCCCTCCACCCGGCTCCTCACCCGCCTCCCTTTATCTCTTTGTTGAAGGATTTTTACTCTCCATTTGGAACCCAGAATTTCGCTACTCCCTGTGAAGCTTCGGGATAATAGGCTGCCACTTAGAGGCTACTTTTCATCTTCAAAGCCCTCAGAAGACTGTTAATGAGCCCTTTTCCCCTGCACGCCATGATGGAGGTACGTGTTCCTGAGCCTGGGAGGGAAACCTAAGGCAGGCCAAGAGACCTGCCTGAGGGGTGCAGGGCTGAGCAAAACGTCTGAGGAGGAAAAGAAGGAGGCCTGAGTTCTAGAGTCTTCTAATGCATCCCAGCTCTCGGGACCCTCCCCACGGTTAGGACAGCAGTTGTGTGAGGGCAGGGAGGAGACAGAGGCCCCTGGCTCTGCCAAGAAGCTTCAGAGCCAGACAGCCCACTTTGGAGTCCCAGCCCCTATCAACTACATGACCTTGGCCCACTGAGCCTGTGCACCTCTGCGTGCTTCCCTGTGGAAGGGGAGCAGAGTCGAGCTGTCCTCGGCTGTCAGAGGCTGCGGGAGGTACGCATCTGGCACCGAGTGCTCACTGCGGGGGAGCGAATGAACAAGTGTGGGGGTTGGAGGTTTGGAAACAAGAACGATGACAGGGAACAGAGAGACAAGTTGGGGCCCCAGTGGGAGAAAGGGACTCTTTTCTTTCCTTCGGCCCTCCTTATTCTTGGCCCCATGGCTGGGCCTCTGCCCAGAGGGCGGCCACCATCCCTGGCATCGCATGGCTGGCCAGAGATGCAATTGCTTTTGTCCACTCTTGCGGGCCCTTGACGCCCCCTGGCAAATGGCGATGGGATCTAATTTCTAACCGTGGAGAGCAGCCGGAGGCTTGCCAGCTGAGGATAGCCCCATCTGCTCGGCCTCCCCAGCCCATCACTGTGGAAGCCAAACTGGACAACCAGTGCTGCAGCCCTGGCTTCGGGGTCTCTGGCCCTGAACGCAAGTCACTGCTGTACTCAGCTGGACAGACGCTTAAGCAAAAATGGAGAAATCATCCCCACGTCTCAGGGTGGTTTAGTGAGGTTCCGGGGGCTGTGTGTGGGCACCAGGTGGCTCAGTATCGGGTAAGTAGTTGCCAAAGTCACCTGTCACAGTGTGGGAACCTGGGTCGTACAGTATGAGAGATGTATCAGCCGGGGGTGGCCACATGGGACAGGGGATGAGGCTGCCTCTGGCCACACCCGTGCCACCTTCCCCATAGATTGGCGCGGTGTTAGAGGGGAGGACGGGGAAGTACACTCAGCCTTTAAAAACCACTCTTTCATGTCTTGGTACCCTCTCCCTTTCAGAGCCTGAGACCCCAGGGCATCTACTGCGCACCCTGCTCAGGGCTCCTGTGGAAGTTACTTAATGGCAGGTTTATTCTTCATGCCCTCTCTCCCAAGCCTGTCAAAAGCAGAGGCCACACTTGGGGCGTGTCTGTGCCCCCAGTGGCTGGCCCACCGTAGGCAGGCAGTTCACTGTTGTCAGTGGTGATAATGTAAAGAGTGGGCTCTGAACAGAGGGGTCTCAGGAGGAATCAGAAACACTGACCCTGCTTCCTGTCTGGGGCCAGAGGGTAAAGAAACATTGAAAGAGAAGAACAAGAAAAACACCCACAAGAGAAGTAGGCACAACCTGGCCAATACTCCCACCACTGCCCAGCCCTCTTGACTGGGGAGAGGCGTGCAGAGAATCCTCCAGACCGACAGACCGTGGCTGGAAAGGCAGGCCTGTCCCAGAATCGAAATCCCCTCCGCTTCCTCGGTGCCCGTGCCAGGAATGTCTGCTCTGGTTGCTGTGACGATAGTTACTGGCTAGTCTGTAGGTTCTTTCCATTCTTTCAGGAAGCTTGGTGCGTGTGAAAGGTACCTTTTGCCATGACATGGCTCCTGGGTCAACCTGAAATGACACATCACATTCGCTCACTCGCTCACTCGCGGCTTGCTCTTCCTCAACCTTTATCGAGAACCACTGTGTCCCAGAGTGCTGGCCGCTGGGACTGGGCGTGGAGTCCCTGCCCCGGGTGCTCACAGTCTCCTGAGGAAACAGACAAGGAACGGGAGCTTGCCCCCACGGTGTGACCAGAGCTCCGCACCCGCCTCAGATCCGGGGTCCGGCAACGTTGCCTATAGGAAGCATTAAAGTTTGAGCCCAGAGAAGTGAGGAAATAGGGAGGTGTGACAGAATAAGAGGCTGCCATGCAGAGGGGTAGCATTCTCAGAAGTCTGAAAGGGGAAATACACAGGTCTAAAGAAGCACAGGGAGTTTGGCAAGGCCCGTCAGAGAGGTATAGGACCAGGAGGCCAGTGACCTTACGTGCTGGACTTTATTTATCCTGAGGGCTATGGGGAGCCATTGAAGAGTCCGGAGCACCAGAGTGACATGTTCAGAAAATTTTTCTTTTTTCTTTGGCTAGAATAATTTCAGGTGAGCCAACATTAGCTATACCGTGGGAAAACACATGGATTGTTGTTGAACAGATAGGGAGCATTCATTCAGCAGAGAAAGCCTGCTAAAGGGTGGGATCCTTACAGAAAAGGAAACACTAGTTCTTGGGTGGTGGTAATTTTGGTGGCCTCGGGCCACCGGGGTCACGTGTAATATCACTCCATTGCAGCTGGCTTTGCCCCCGCTGCCTCGCAGACCCACGATCCAGTTGGGACACGTGTGTGCGTGGTTGTCCCTAGGACTCGGCTCTGTGGTCACCCTGACTTTTTGTGCCACGGCCTCTCTTCTCTCCACCACTCCATCTCCCCAAAACCCAGTTCTGCGACCTCCTCTAGAAGGCCGGCCCTGTCACCTGCCAGTCCTGGGGACTCGTTCACTGTCTGCACCTGGAAGAGTTGCAGTAGGCCTATCTGAGGCACCGTGTGGCAGAGTCGCCTGTGCCCAAGCCTGCATCGCCGTGTCCAGACAGTGAGCAGTCTGAGAGCAGAGACTCTGTCTCGTTCCTCCTTGGGTCCCTGGTCATCGAGCTCTGTGCCTGGCAAACACAGGTCCAAGTTAAAACGCCTGCTCCGTGGAATCATGTCGTACTGCATGCACCCCTCCAGAAATATTGTGGAGTCAGTGCAGGAACCCGCACGTTTTTGCAGGTCCGTTTCCTCCAGTGCCCGGTGGCCCTGGTGGCCCCTTTCTGAGCCTTGTCGACTTGCCCAGGTGCAGTTCGCCACCCCTGCAGGGCTTCCAGGGTCTTCTGTGCCTGCCTCTATTACGCTGCTTATTATATCGGGCCATTGTCACAAATGCCTTCTCTCCCTGCCTCCCCCTTCCCCACTCAGCCCAGTGCTGAGTGCACAGTAGGAGATCAATACATGTTTGGTGAGTGGAAAAAAAAAAAAAGCCCTGGCAAGAGTACAAGAGCATTTTCAGGCATATTAAAGGGAACACAATCATTAATTGAATTTGTTTCCTTCAAAAGAACCATATATCCCGGAAGCTCTATTCTAGACCCCCAGATGGCAAGGCCTGGGAGAATTCGGAGTTATTCCTGTCGAAACCGTTTCCTCCAGAAGGTCCAGTGTTCAAAAGGGAGGCATTTGCCCCAAACAATTGGGCCAGTGTGAGAGGATGTGGGTGGCAAGCTTCCAAGTTCTCGGTGGGCCTTTGAGCAGTTACCAATGCGAATATCAGAGAAAGACTTCTCCCAGGGCAAATGCGGTTGCCCAGAACTGGAGCCTCTGGCAACGAGAAGGAGAAGAAACCAGGTCAGCCGCCGCCACACCGTGGAGAGGGCGGTACAGAGGCCGCTGGACCTGCGGCCAGCAGGCCTAGGTGCTCAGCTGGGATCTGAGCTTCAGATCAAGGTTGCTGATAATCTAACCCCAACCTTATTTCCCAGAGACAGTTTCCAAGCTAGGAATTAGATGCAGGGCACATCAAGGAATTTTTCTGATTTGCGGCTTGTTACTGTTAGCTCACGCTTCAGAAAGAAGCTCTTTCCTTGTTCTTCGAGGAGACATCCCTATGGAATGCGGGGCTACCAGCGGAAACCCCTGCTCCTGTGACGTTCGTCTCATTTCCCCTGAAACCCCCCTTTCCAGCTCGGAGCCTGTGCTCATGCCTTCATCCTCTTGGAGAGCGTCATCTCCCGACACCGCCACCTTCCCCAGACTGGGTTCGGTCGTTACCTTTCCTTCGAAGACTTTCCCCGATCGCCACAACTTACAGGGAGCCAGAGGGAGGGAGAGAGAACTGGCTGTGACTACAGAGGGTCACCCTGGAATGTTCGTCCCACAAGTGCGCACAGGCACCCGGCAGCAGCCGAACAGGCCGAACACCCGCCAGGTGCCAGGCACTGCGCTCAGCTCTCCGCGAACGTGGTCACACTCCGCTCCCACAACAGCCCTCTCGGGGAGCGAACTCATACAGTTTTCAAATCCGCACTTATGGTCGTCCTTAGTGTCGTCCTCACACGTTTCTGTTTCTCCTCCTGAGTGTGCCGAGTGGACTCTCACTTCCTGAGCCCCTGCTCGTTGAGTGTGCCCGCGGGAACAGCTCTGACCGGTGACTCGTGAGAGGAGGCACCGGAACCTCCGAGTGGGAGGACGTGGCGTTTTCCCTCCAACACGGCGACAGGCCACCCTGTCTAAGAAGGTGACAGCATCATCGGTCTGCTTCTTTTTTTAAAAAAGAAAAACTTTATTTATTTTCACCCAGCCTGCATCCCCCCACCTCTTTGGGAACTCAGTGTATTCTCTGTATCTATGAGTTCATTTCTGTTTTGTATCATCTATTTGTTTGTGTTTTTAAGATTCCTCATGTAAATGAAACCATGCGGTATTTTCTGTGTCTGACTAATTTCATGTCTCAACACCCTCTAGGTCCATTTATGTTGTCGCAAATGGTAAGATTTCATTCTTACCATCTGATTTTAGAGAGAGGGGGGCGGGTGGTGTGGGAAACATCCATCAACTGCCTCCCATATGTGCCCTGACTGGGAATCAAACAAACCCAAAATCCAGGTACGTGCCCTGACTGGAGATGGAACCCACAACCTTTATGGGATTTATGGGATGATGCTCCAATCAACTGAGCCACCCAGCCAGGGCAGAGTTCATTCTTTTTTAGTGCTGTGTACTATTCATCAGCCTACTTTTTAATGAGTGAGTACAATGAGCAGATACTCAGACTGACCCATGATGGACATGTAAGATGAGCAAAAAATAAGTTTTGATAGTTTTAAGCCACTGAAAATTTGGGCTTGCTTGTTACCGCTGCATATCCTAGCCTACACTGACCAATAGACCTTTTTATACATGAAGAAATCCAGGCTGCATTGGGAGGCGTGGGTGATCCTGGGGTAGGGGTAGCTGGAGCTCTCACTGTGCCTAGTGCCCTGACTGACTGACTGTGATAGGCTTAGAGAACCAAATGGCTGGGTCTTTATGCTGTTATCTCTGGAGTGCAAGGACGAGTTTGAAAACAGGGAAGCAACACAGTCATATTTGGGCTTCAGAAGGATCATTCTGGAAGCTGCTCTTGGCTGAGAGGTCACTGTATTTGACCATCTGGAAGGATCAGTGAGTGGTGAACCACACTGAAGGCCAAGCTCCCAGCATATGTGGAGACATCCAGGGCAAGTCTGCGGAGAGCCCGTGGATCTGTAGCACCAGCATGGAGCATCCAGATCCCCACAGAACAGGCAGGCTGGTTGGAAGAGGAGCTCCCGGGAGAGCCTTCTCCTCACCAGGGAGGCCCGTCAGCTCCACTGTCTCTTTAAATGACCATAACACAGCACAGAGATGAATGCCAACTGACAAGGTTAAAGGATCCTTAAAAACAAATGACGCCACTTTCCCCCCAACTCACTGCTGAGTAAAAATTTGTCACTTCAGTAAGCATTTTATTGGTAATTACAGAGTTACTATATTTGCATATTACAGACTTGCTATCGACCCTGGTGAAAATGCTTAATGTCTTTGAGCATCTTGGAAGGAATAACGCAACCCGGGGAGTGAGGATTCAGTAATTATTTCCTTCAAGCTGGAATTTGCTAATAACCTCGCAGTAGATCACTCTGTGCTCCCCAATACAGCAATGGAATAATAAGCAATCAGGTGTCAGAGTGGAACCTGCCCCGAGTAAGGGGAGAGAGTGTAAGTTAACCCTTGGACTCCCGAACCACAGGCAGAAGTGATTCTCCTTGGAGCCGGTTAGAGAGGGCGAGGGCCCAGTGTCGCCTACTCTTCTTCGGGGTGGTGCGTGGGAAGCCAAGGAGAGGCCTGGGGCGTGGCCTGCAGCAAGGACAGGGCTCCTTCCCCAGCAGCTGGGGTGGGGGTCAGATGTTAAGTGTGGAGATTCTAAAATCAAACTGACTGTGTTTGTAGGTCGAGCCCAGCGCTCACCACCCAGGTGATTTGGGGAAATTACTCACCCTCGTTAGGTCTCAGTTTCTTCCCCAGTGAAGGGGTTCATAAAGGTATCTTCTTCACTTGGTGGTTATGACGATTAAATGACGTGAGGAACAGAACAGTGTGAAATCAGGACACGGTAAATTCTCAGTAAATATGAGTTGCCCTGTCTTGTCCCAGAGCCCAGATCTCCACCAGCTACAGGAGGAGAAGGGGATTTCTCTCCCTGCACTCACGAGCTGTGGCAGTGGGGTGGGATGGGTGGGGTGGGTGGGGTGGCGCTGACCGTCTGGAGTCAGTTTGCCGGGAGAGAGCCTGGTCCCCCAGGTGCGCACACTCAGTAGCAGCCTTGTGCCTTGGGGGCACCCCCACGCTCCACACTCTGAGAGCTGTGCCTGTGCACTGCAGAGACGGACACCCACGGGAAAGGCAAGGTCGCTGGGTGTCCCGCGTTTAACGACATGCTTTAGTTGTTTAGCTTCCTGCCAGGCAAATTAAAAACAAACAAACAAACAAACAAACAATCAACAGGACAGGGGCCTGTCCTTAAAAAGGATCATTAGCATTTCAGACTTACTCTGTCTTAATTTCTGATTGATATTTAATCAGCAGTGGCTTGGAGCACCTCGGCTTTTACTCTCTCCCTCTGTTAAGTATTTAACGATCTGAAACCTAACACTGGAGAAGACACTACCTACAGAGGCCCTGGATGGTTCTGCGGCCCAAGGGACCTTCTGTGATGGGGCTGGGCTTCCCCTTTATTTCATCCGGCTGCAAGATCTGCTCGGGTGTGCTGTTCTGCTTAATAATGCAAAATGCTATTCTGTGGAGGACAGAAATGCATATTTTAAGAGACTCATCTTCCCGCTTCCATGCCAGGCCCGACTCTGCCAGCAGGTAGGTTTATGGGGAACAGCTATCGGTGTTCTGAGCAGTAATGGTAAATGGGATAGCGGAGGTCCAGCCCCGGTGTGGGACTTGATGCCGAGGGTACTTCCTACTTCCACGTCCATCTTGGCAGTGCCTGAAATTACACCTGGTAAGTTTTCTCTTTACCCTAAGGCAATGAATAGTCCAGGTGAATATCCCTTTCTAGCCCTAGATGCTGAGAGGGTCTCACTGTTTCCGTCATGGACACGTCAACAGGCGTTTTTGAGACCAGCTGCGTGGCTGTCCTGCATCTCCAGGCTGGAAGGAAGAAGTGTGGTTAGATTCTGACGTCAGGGAGATAAACACCTAGGAAGCACTGCCTTTTGACTGCTTCTGGGGCCTTTGACCCTGGCGGGCTGCAGCGGCATGGGGCAGGAGAGCACTGCCCATGTGTTGGCTGTGCTGGTTTTAAAAGGTGGCTCTTTTGGACCAGTTTCCAGCATGTGAAGACCAGTCTGACCCTTGCTTCTGCCAGCTTCAGGGGTCTGTGCAGGCGGCAGGCTGGGTGGCTCTAGGCCCCAGAGCACCCCCTGGAATCGAGCTGTGTAACTTCGTGGATACCCTTCCTTCGGCCAAGCTCTGCCTTCCACCACACAGAAGACAAGTCCATATCCGCGTGGCAGTGGTGGCAGCTTCCCAGGTAAGTTCCTGGGGTCAGACTCTCACCGTACCTGATGACACCGGGTTCCCAGGCTTTATGCTTTCTCTTGTGACCTGGTTTTTGGTGCAGAGCTTGATTACCTGCTCCTAGACCCAGCCTAATTGATGAATGCTGCCTCTAAAAATTGGGCCAATCTTTATTACTCTTGGGCAGGTGCTTTAAATGGATCTGCATGGGAGCCAGCTGGAGCAGACGGCCGAGATCATCTGCCATTGCCCAAGGGTTTGCAAGGAGAGAGGAGTCCTGACCAAAGCTGCACATGGTGGAAACTGCGGGGGGAGATTTGGGAAGGGCTGGGCAGGGGTTCATCAGAGGCTTTTCAAGGAGCCTGGCTCTCTGCTGTGACCATGTGCCAGAG
>PVKM010040616.1:0-13402 GCA_004027735.1 Carollia perspicillata
TGAATAATGTAAGGGAGTAAGAAGGCAGGTACTCATTTATATGGTAAAGACCTTTTTTTATGTATTTTAATAGAAACACTTCAGGTTGAAAGTGACAGAAACACAACTCAAATTCCTTTAAGCAAAAAGGAAATTTATGCTCATGTAACAGAAAAGTCCAGGAAAACTGACCTCAGGCATGGCTGGATCTAGGTGCTCATTTCCCTCAGGAATTTCTCTCTTCTTCCCTTCTCAGTTTTTATTTCTCTTTGTTGGCTCCATTCACAGATATGTTCTCCCCTCCGGGTGGAAATATGACTGCCAGCAGCTCCAAACTTACCTCCTAATTTACAGGTGCTTTCTTGCCCAGTTCTTCCTGCAGAAATCCCAAGCTTGATTATCATGCTCTTTCCTGAATCAACTGCTGTGACTAGAAATAGGTGCTGCTGGTTGGCCAGCCCTGAGTCACATGTACTTCCATGGGGTCTGAGATTGGGCTCAGTCCCATTGAAACCACAGAGAGAGGGGCAGCTTCCCCAAAGAAAAACTGTTATTAGAGGAAGGAGGAACTGCTGGTGAGTGAATCAAAGCCCCAGAGTGCCCTACACCACGAACTTCTTGTTCTCAAAGCTTTTAAAGAATCTACTCCAGGTGCCAAGAATATAAACAACGAAAGTCATGACTGGAGCAGTTGGGCTTGGTTAAGCCTATAAAAAAGAAGGCTCACCGAGTCGCTGTCATGCGATGGTGAAGAGCAATAGCTTTTGTCAGTTCTCACCAGCATCACAAAATAAAACTGCACAAACAGAAGACGTTGCTGCCTTTCTATTACTGATGATGGGTTTCTGAGTTTCTAATGGAATTTTTCAGAAAAGCTACTGTTGTGTCATCAGCATCTGTCAGATACTAAAACCCAATAAAAAAAGAATATACAGAGATACTATTTTTTTTCTTCTCAACCACTAACTGTGGTTTGAGGAAAGAACAAGGTCTTGCACTGGGTGCTTTGGACAATGTCATCTACTCAGTCCACACCAGAATATTCTACAGCTTGGGAAGAATGCATCATGAAGTGTGGAGGTCTTTGTAAGTGAAGTGGTCTGGCTGCCCTCTCAGCTACGCCAAGAGCAGCAGCTAACATTGTGTCCAGCACCGTACCTCATACGTTCCATGCATCATCTCACTCACTTCTCACAGTAGCCCTGTGTACTCTTTCCATCCCCATGTTACAGGTGAAGAAACGGAGGCTCAGAAAGAGTCTCTCACCCAGGATCCCAGAGGAAAGGTGGTATAGTCAGAACTCAGACTCAGACAGCTGGACTCCAGTGTCTGGGGTCCTAAGAGTGCTCAATAAGTAGCTAGCTGTGTAACCTAACCTCGTTACCTCACAGGGTTTCCTCATTCCTTTTTACAGGTGAACATTTGGGGTGTTAGGGGAATCTTTAAACAGTGATGCCTCTGAAGTGTTTTATCCTGATAATCCTGGTGTATTCTGTCTCTTAATAATGATAGACTACAAATAAAGAAAAACCTCTCTGAGTTTTCTAATTGGTTTCCTCCCACCTTTTCCAGAAAACATCCACCATTGCTAAAATGGGCTACGTAGCATTTCATTCTTTTCATCTTATCTTTAGGAAGGAGGGCAAGGAGCCAGGATGCTGACCAACTTGGCCATTAGCTCTGAATTTTATAATTATCAATAATCTTCAAAAAGAGTATGATCTGTAAGATCTGGTCATTATATACCTGTGCAAAAATGGCTCAAAGGCTGAGCTTTTAAGCAAATCTGGGTTTGAATCATAGTCCTGCCATTGTGGCCTCCAATAAGTTGCAGAGCCTGTCTGAGCCTCACATTCTTCTTCTATAAAGAGGGTCATTAGTAGGTCTGAGCTCACAGGCTGTCGTGATGATTAAAGGAGGTGATGCTTACAAAGTACTCAGCAGTGCTGCCCCTAATAAGTGGCCCAAAAAGGCCAGCTACCAGGAATACAATAATTTATTCTTACAATTACTATTATTTACTCTGATTCTCGCGCCTTCCCTCTCCAAAATAAACTCCACCACAACAAGATCTGCATTTTTTTTTCTCACCTGAGCACATACTAACTGATTTTAAAGAGAGGGGGAGGGAGGGAGAAAAACAATGTGAGTGAGAAACAGGATTGAACCTGCAACCTAGGCATGGGCCCTGACCAGGAATTGAACCTGGGACCTTTTGGTTTATGGGACGACACCCAACCAACTGAACCACACAGGCCAGGGCAAGATCTCAGTTTTCATCACTGACATTTAATAGTTAAACAGCCTTTTCTCCGCAGTGGTTTGCAAAGCACCTTACAATTTCCTCTCTTCCTAATTCCTGGAATTCTGTTTGTTTGAACTTGAATTGTTTGAAACTCTCTGTTCAGCAGGCTCTCTTTTGTATTTTTCCTCTGAGGTCCAGCTTTGAAACAGTAGTTTTTCTATAATCTTCAACAAAAGTTGTGCTAATTCCCTGAAGGGTTGGTGGCTTTAGCTCAGTCTCCTCTTCCAGCTGGCCCTCTGGCTTGTTCTGTTTTTCTTCCTTCCCCACTATCTGTTCTCCTGTTTAACTTTTTTAACGGAAATCTCACAGGGCTTTCTCTAAAATACTCCTGCCTCCTCCATTCACGATTAAGCTGTTATCTTGGTGATAGGTACTAGTAAATACCACAAAGAATCACAAAATGGTCATGTGGCTTAGGTCACAGATTAGTGCCTTTTTCAGGTGATCAAGATCCCCAGGGCTGCTGCAGAAGCTTTATCAGAAAAAGCTGATTATTTGTGGCAACCCTGGTTCTAGCAGTTAAAATAACCTGGGATCTACTTAATTGGTTTTTTCCTCCCCGAGAAGTATCTCTGGAATTCATTTATGGCAAAGAAACACACAAGAGCATGTAGCAGATTTTTAATCAGGATAACCTCTCATTTGTAGAGCATTTCATAGATTCCAAAGCACTTTCGTGTACATAATTTCGCCATGAACTTGTCTCTGGGAGCAGATCGGATATGTCTGTCCAGGGAAGGTGAGGGGGAGAAAGAGGAGAGTCCAGGATGCTAAGCCACTGTTGGGATTTGGGGGTGATTAGCAGTCTGGTAGATTGCAGTTAGGATGTGCCTGGGCTGGACCTTGATAAGATGGAAACTGGATTTCTGACTCGCTGGTGCTTTTCTCAGTTATGCAGAAAATGACCTGTGAGAGGATTTCACAAGACTCACAGGAAACCTCAATCATAAAACAATCTTTTATAGGTTCATTTATGCTATTGTCTTCTTTTCCTCTTGGGGTATGTTTAAAAAAATAATAAGATGTCTATCTTATATTGTAACATCTTCCTCGGTCTCTGCTGCAAGAGGAAACTATGGGATAATTCTTGCTTTCTGATCTGGGTGAATTCCTAGCAGAAATCATTGCAGGGGGTCAGGGCAGGAGAAGAGGAATATTTCTTTCTTTAGTTTTCAGTAAGCTTCCAAAGAAGGAAAAATAAACTTACCTAAAGAAACTGACGGTTCACAGCATTTGTGGAAACCCCACTGCCAACATGCCTTGGCTGCATCAGCAGTGGTCGCACATCTCAGCTCAATAACCTCCCCTTTAATTTTTTCATTATAAAAATAATATAACCACATGGCCCATAATTAGGGAACCTCCCTTCTGATACACCATGGTTTTCATTTTGGGCATTTTCCCTGCCAAGCTTTTCCACATACATACAGATGGCATAGGTGCCCTAATAATCAGTATTCTTCCTGCATTTTTAACTTAGCATTTGTGTTGCTTGACTTCATAGGAGTACTTGTTAATGTGTACACAGTGTTTATCCAATGGATGCCCTATAATTTAATTAAACATCCCCTGTTGTTTGACATTGGGATTTCAGGATAACTTAGTGCAGGGCCTGGAGCCAGCCCGACCCATATTTCCTGCTCTGCCACTTTCTGATTGTGCCTCTTAGGGACTTACTGGGAAAAACCATACTTTCCTCAAAGGGTTCTTTAGAGGAGAATAATGTATCTGAAGCACTTAACATGGTTCCTAACAATTGGCATAGTATCTAGATTTAGTAGCTAAGTCTATTATTTTTTCCAATTCATCACTATCAAGTGACTATACACTGAAAATGTTTTCTTTTGATAAATTCACACATGTAGGAAAACTGTGCCCAAACATTTGCACATGTTGGCATTGCTCTTGGTACATACTGACCTCTCTTGATGTTACACTTTTTACTGTCATCAGCAATTCTAGGTGTGCCATTTTCACTGTACCCTCACCAGCATTGGAACCTATAATTTTCCAAGTTAGGTAATTTAGTGTGTTAAACATGATATCTTATGATCTGCCCACATTAGAGACGTGGAGAGAATAGTATAATTAGCACCTCCATTCACACAGCCTCCCACATCAGCTATGGTTATCCTTTCCCCAGGCTCACCGCACTGTTTTTAGGTTACTTTAAACAAACCTCAGTTATCATACCCTTTTACTCATTATTCAGTATACACCTCTACCTGATAGGGACATTTTATTTTTTTACATAACCACCACACGTTGTCACACTTACAAGACTACTAAGAATTTCTTAGTATCATTTAATATTCAGTCCAAAGTCAAATTCCCCCAAATTCAAATTTGCCTTTGGACTGCATCTTAGGTGGTGTTAGGGAATTCTTGTTAATTTGTCTCAAAGAGGTCCTTGTACAGCCGGCCTGTTGGAATCAGGATCCAAACATGCTCCACCCATGTCTTATGGTTGCTGGTTTGTAAAACTTCCGTCTCCCTCTCTTTTCTCCCCATGCTGTTGATCTATTGTAGAAACCAAGTCATTTGTCATGTGAAATGTTTTCTACTCTGGATTTGGGGATTGCTTTCTTACGGCGTGGCCTTGCTTTTCCCTCTATTCTCCTATTTTTTGTAAACTGGTGAGCAGAGCTGGATGTTTGGTAAGTATTTTCCTTAATTTTACTGGGGTATTTGAGGGGACTACACATCCTTACAGCCCTTCCCTAAGTAGAGTCTCACATGGTGGACCGGGTACCAATTGTTACTGGCCTCCTCAGACAGTAGGAGAACAGCACCAAGTTCCAATTGACCATTGAACTAGTTGGAAGAAGTTGATCATAGGAACAAGTGATGATATTAGCTGTAATTAGTCATTGCTCTGGAAGTCATTCTTTCTTTGCTCCAGTGCCCTAAGAATGTATCCAGAGGTAGGTGTGGAATGGCCCTGCCCTCCAGGAGTTCTAGATGGGGAGATAATCAGAAAAGTTATGTGACTGTAGAAAGTCAAATAATTTCAAAAGTTGTCACCTGGCAGAACACGATTAATGAGTGGTACTGTAGTAGTAAGAGTTGTTAAAACTCAAAAGGTGGAACCTTCTCCTGTGGGCTCAGTTGACTTGGGAAGCCTTCTCAGATGAAAAACTTGGCCTAGGATAATCGGTAATATTTGAAAAGTCAGAGAAGCAGGAGGGAGGGGCTATTCTGGACTTGAGTTCAAAGAGACACAAAACTTTTTAAATGTCAGCTAATCAATCCACTCATGTTGGCGGCCTTCAGTACATATCTTCTGAACCATTTTTCTTTCTCTCTTCCTCCCTTCCTCCCCCCCTTCCTTCCTTCTCTCTCTCTCTGTCTCTCTCTCTGTCTGTCTATTAACAAATGTGCATGGCAAACTTATTATGTGCCAGCGCGCGCGCGCGCGCGTGTGTGTGTGTGTGTGTGTGTGTGTGTGTGTGTGTGAGTGATGGGAGCATGGCTCATGAGGCAACCTGATTTCATGGAAGAGACATCAGGTAGGAGTCAGATAAACTGAGATTTTTCTGAAATCCTGTTTTTGGAATAAAAGTACAAAAAGAACCCCCTGAGGTTATTGTCACTCCTGGTATCTCGATATGGAGACTTCAGCTTGTCAGATTGTAGCACACTGTTGCCTTTCCTGGGAAGAAAAGACTCTGCTGTTTGAATTTTTTTTCAGCCGTATATAAATGGCTTAAATTTTTTGGTTCTCTTATTTTCTTTCCTTTCTCCTTTTTGTTTCTGGTGGAAGCACTTTATCCTTTGAGCTCTAAAGCTAAGCTGGAAACTCATGAAACAATATTTGATGCTACCCTGGGCAATGATACAATTGAAAATAAGAAAAATTCTTTAGCTCCCAGACAGCTCACCTTTGTTCAGATTCCAAATGCGTGGGATGGGGGCAGAAGGAAGGTTTACCTGTGGTTATCCTGCTGGGAGAAGTGTGCTCATTCGCACGAAAAAGAATTGATCTTCAGTTTGGAAATGGCTTATGGTGAAGTGGGTGGCTGGGAACAAAAGAAAGTCATTGTTAGCCTTTTTGACACATTCGTATGTCTTCTGCAGCAGCTCAGCTTCTCTCAATTTGACCCTGGTCTGTTTTCCTTTGAAGTCAATTCTATTGGCGTCTATTGAGTGTTTGCTGTGTGCCATAGTGGTCATTTCAAAAGGAGAGATTTAGCTCTCCTCTTCATTATCTCCACCAGCTCCCTCCCCCAAAAGCATCCCAAATAAGCTTACGAGCTAGGTATGTACAGTGTTGTTAATATATAAACACAGCTTCAAGAGGAGCCCTGCTACTTCCCGCATGATTCCAGTGAGTACCCCTCTTCCCCTTTCTCTTCCCCTATCACATGACATTCAGTAGAATTTCAGAATTTTCTAGATGAAAGGGAATTGAGGAGTCACCTAGTTCTGCGTTTACTTGCAAATGTATCCCACTACTTCCCCCAACCAGGATATCATGAGAGAGGGTCAGCTCATGTCTTGACTCTTTTATCTCTGACCTCCCGGATATAAAATGTAAGTGGTTAGTATTCCACAAGACTTGGATTGAAAAACTAATCTGTGACATTCTGTATAATCAAAACAGGATCCAGGAAAATCAGATGGTTTGTCTACAGCTCCCAGGAATCTGTGGGTAAACAGGGACTAAAACCCAAGGCTGCTTGAGCCCATACACATCCTACATACAAAGCCACCTGCACGTGTTGTGGACCAGGATTGCTTCCCTGTGGGTCTGGGGCATGCTGAGACCCACAACATTCTATCCTTGGGGAGGGGTACAGCAATGTGGTTAAGACCATCAGTGTTCCAGGCAAACTGCGTTCTAGGGTAGATCAGTAGCTGTGTGACCTTGAGCACACTACTTAACCTTTCTGAGCCTCTGTGCCCTCATCTATAAAACAGGGAAAGCACTGTCTTCAGCAGGATGCGAGGTCTCAGTAAGATAGTATATGTCATGTGCTTGTTACAGGCCTGGCATGGAACATTGTTTTCTAGCATTTCAGCACTCACACATGAACTCCCCAAATCACAATGGTCCCTTTTTGTTCTATCCAAAGTCAACTCAAAGCTGTCTGCAATACTCCAGTTTTTGAAAGAGAATACAATATGGAATTTTGCTCTGGGCACTCTACCTTTAGAAATTATTTAAAATCTTTGTCTCGGTGCTGTCTTTTTGATGGGTTGGTTGGTTCCTGGGCTTTGAGATTTTTTCCCACCTCCAGACTTACCTCCCAGCTCTCTTTGGGACCTTAATAAACCTAGCTACTGTTTATGAAATTGATACTATGTGTCAGCCCCTTACCTGGCTTCTCTCTAATCTTCACCTCCACCCTTTGAAGTAGGTGCTATTATGTACTAATTGCAGATGAGGGCACTGAGGATCTGAGAAATTGAGTAACTTGGTGGATTGTTGAAGCTATTTTGGTGGTTCCCCCTCATAGGAAGATGGAGGAGCACACTTGTGTGATCTGCAATGGTCTGCATGGAACAATAGGTCTAGGGTGATTCTAGCATTTGGAATTTATACCTGTCAGGGCCCTGAGTGACCATCCAACCCTATGTTAACCAGCAGAGGAAACTGTTGAGCAAAGAAGTTACAGGATTTGACCAAAGTCGGTGTAGAAGTCCAGGACTGAGATTTGAACCCAGGAGTCCTGACTCTCATTTGTTCTTTGAATCATATCTAATAGGCTTGAATCATTGACCCTCAGCATCATAGTCTTCGGCATCAGGATACCTGCTAAGTTGCTAATAGTCTGCAAAAATTAATATTCCACTTCATAATTGAAACTGCAGGCTCTGGAAGCAAAGTACTTTCATCTGAACCCCACCTCTGCCACTTACCAGCTCTGTGACTTTGGACAAGTTGCTTGAACGCTGTGTGCCTCAGTTTCTCCCTAAACAGAAGTATCCACCTCATTGGATTGTTGTGAATATGACCTGAGATACATCCTATAAAGTCAAAGAAGAGTGTCTGGCAGAGAGCAAACCCTCAGTCAACATTAGCTGTGGTCATCTTTTTTTGCCAGGCATTTGTCAGCACCGGGGATACAATTGTGAACAAGAGAGTCATGATTCTTGCCTGTATGGAGCTTATAGTCAAGTGGGAGACACAGGTGTCAAAGAAAATGAAGCCTATGATTTGTTGGCTAATTCTGTTTCCATTTATTATTTCTGGGACACTGTTTAGAAGTTGCTGCAATGTATCTTTGTCTTTAGCTGTGATTTTTTAAATGTGTGACATCAGTACAAGCATTTTGCATCTGCTGCGTGGCCTGGGTTCACAGAGCCCTCGGCCTTGAGAAGCCCCTGGCGCTCAGCTCATGCCAGCAGCCATCTGTGTGCTGTATTCAGAACAGAACTGGCTGCAGTCCTGCTGCTTGGACGTAAGCAGCCTATTTGAAGGGCAGAGAGGAAGTTATGACTGGGGAGAAATCCATAAGGCCGCAAGACTTTGTCACTGAAGAAACAGAAAGCTCTCATTGTCATAACAGGCCTGTAGGAAGAGGACACAGTAGGAACCAAATGCTGTCATACAGATAACACAGGCACCATGTGGCCAAGTACCTATTTTTAAGTGACTGTATTTTAGGCCAGTTCCATTCCATTTGTAGTCTAGATGCATTTTCTCTTCAGTGTTTCTTTTCTCAGAGCTCATATTACCTCTGTTTCAAATGTGTTTTCTTGGGCATTTAATATGACAGAAATCTATATGCTTATGCATTTCCTAAGAAATGAGGACACTGAGCTGAATTTTCTATTGAGCCCTTAGTGAAATATGACAATACTGAACCTACCCCCCGAAATGAGCTGCCTATACCAAATATGTTGATTTTAATGCTTTCGTCAGAATGCTTTTGTCGGAAATGTTACAATTCTTATTTTCTTTCCTGAAATAAAATAGCATAAAATTGAGACGATACCTCATATACACTTCAGTCATTGCTGTTTTATAGAATCACAGGAGATAAGCATTTCTGTTTAAATCTCATTTAATAGTTCAAGAAAATGCACCTCAAAGTGTTTAACTGACTTGTTGAAGTTCACACAGCAAATTTAACTGTAGAACCAGGATTAGACCCTATGTCTTCAAATTTAGGTCGGTTCCATGCTTCACTGCACTGCATCTATTATATATGCCCTATTACATATATGCCCTAATATATAACTATTATATACTGATTTAATAGTTAAATCAGTATTTGAAGTCATAGAATTAAATTAAAGCATTAACTCCTTTGGAAGCAAGGATGGTGGAAAAGAATCCCCAAATCCTATCTTTTCCTCTAATTTATTGAGACAAAAGGGAGTAGAACGTTTTATATACCAGGAAGGTCATAATAATGCAGATTTTTGTGCTTACCTAGTACCTAAAATGCTGACATATGTGTTGTCTCAGTAAACTATTAATATGCTTTATCTCATTAAAGCCTTAAAACTCTCATATCCCCATTTTACAGATGATTAAACTGAGGTTAGGCGTGGTTAAATAAATTGTCCCTGGTGTTATAGATAGCAAGGAGAAAACTTGGTATTTGCATCCAAGCTTCTTATTTTAGAGCTTCTATTCTCCTATGCTCCATAAATTTTTACTTAAGAGCCAGGGTGGAAGGGCAATATCTTATTCTTCAGAAATTAATATCTCAAGGCAATGCATTTATATTTTTCAGCTTACTGGAGCAGTCTGTGGCTTTTTTGTTTTTAATTTCACTTTGTAAAGTTGTACCTTCCATATTAAAAGCTTCTTTAGGAAATGAAAATGAATTTGGGGGAAGGCGGCCTCCATTAGTCCTGCTTTCAGCTGGCACAGGTGCTTGGCCTCCTCTGGTCGGGTAAGAAGGAGAATGCTGGCCTCTCTCTGCTGAGCCCATAAGCTGGAGGAGTGTCTAAATTCAGGAATGACGCCAGGTGGGATAGGGGCAAGGAAGGGAGGAAAGGGATGTGGTATTCGGAGCCCGTAACTCAGGAAATGTGATGGCACCTAATTTCAGAGTGGTATGAAGCAAGAGTTTAGGAAGAGAATAACGAGCTATTGTTTTGTTGTAGACTTTTTTCTTTAATGGGTGGGTTGTTTTTTATAAAGTTTTATGAACAGGAAACTAAAGCGAAATGCTGATCCCTTTGGTTTTTTGGCTCTGCTAGCATCATTTTCATTTTTATTTTTGAGTCATGGTGACAGGCACTTCCTTTAACACTTCTGGGGGGATAGCATAATAGGACACCTCACACTGCCTTTCAGAACAACAGCAGAATCCAAGTGAAAAGCTCTAGTTTCAGATCTTCTTGAGAACATCATGGGACAGAATCAGATCCCGCCCTGACCCAGGGAGAAACCAAGGTAGTCTATAGAATGTTTCCCTTTAAAAAATATTCTGGAAAATTTGCCCAGCGTGTGGAAAATCTCTAACATGCATTAAAGTGGGCCTTGCTATGACACAGAAAATACTGATCTAATTCCCTTCCTTCCTTGAATCATAAAAACCCAGCCTCCCGCGCTATTGTTTGCTGTGGAAGATGACTTCATCTTAAGGAAGGTGGTCCTATCTGTTGTGCGTTTTGGATGCAATGAACCAACATTTCAGGCATCTGGCTGCCAACTTCAGAGATGTTAAAAGCTTTTTGTTCCTGCAGGGCATTTATTCATTGCTTACCTTGTAAAAGTTATGTCTTATTGCATTTTCCTGGCACCAGAGCAACCCTTGTACCTACCCATTGCATTTGGTTTTTCTGAGGCCGCAGGCAGCACTGGGTTATTAAAGTTCAATGAGGAAGCCACGTGATGTTGGCTTTACAATTTTAATTCTCTCATACCTTCTTCCCTCCCTTCCTCCCACTCAAATGACAGATGCTTTCTGTTCACCATGTACTGTGACTAGAACAAAATGAGCTCCCAAAGCGTGTGATACTCCAGGTGAGGACGCCCAGACAGGGAGACCATGGTCCTCTCTTGGTAGAGTAGCCAGCAGAGCAGTTTCCTTGGATAAAAAGTCCTTGAATTAATTTTTTTACAAGTCCTTGAGTCCACAATTTTACATCAGCCTGGGCACTTTAGATAAGCACCATGTTTAATCTTGCAGAAACAGGCAAAAATCTCCCTTAACCCTTAAAAGTCAGTCCCTCTGGGTCCAACTGAAGAGACCCAAGTTTTGATATAAATAGCACTAGATACAAACATGGCAGGTTGAAAAGCAAAAATTTTGGAGTTCAACCTGAAATCAAAATTCTAGAGAAGGAAAAAGAAGAAAGTGCCTTTGGAGGGAGGAAAAAGGCAGATGAGTATGTTACAAGGTGTCTCCGAACACCAACTATTTGACATACCTTTGCCACCAGAGTTTCAGTCTTCCTGACAAGTCCACCTTGTTTAGAAATTAGTGTAACTTTCTGGGTGTGTGCAAAAAGCTGGAGGGAACCCAAACCTCTCGAAAATATCCGAGAGGGCCACATAGCCTAACACTGCGAGAGCTGGCTCTCAAAGTGGTTTCAGTGAGTTTTGGACCCTTCGAGAAGATAAACAGGGACCCAGATGTACTTTTCAAAATTTCTTTTAACTGCAGTATTATGCTTATGGTTTCTTGGTCTCATCTCAGAAATTTTTGTTCCTTATTGAAAATATTCTTCTCTAGATTTATGAGATGTTCTTTGATTAGCCCCATTTCACTTTAATTTTCATTTCAACAAATATGGATCCTTCTACCACGTGCCAGCATGATAGAAGGAGCTAGAGCCACTGTGGTGAGCAAAATAGAATACAGTTCCTGTGTCTTTTTAGCTTGCTGTTGTTGGGCAGTGGAAGCATATCAAATCAGTCATTATGAGCAGAATGAGTACTGGGGAAAGAGAGGTACTCATCACTGTGGGGGCACAAAGCAAGTGTTCTCCTCAACTGGAGCTTGAAGGCAGCCTTAGATGAGAATTAGCCAGGAAGTCATCTGGTGGTTGATCTTGTCATGCCAAAGAACTAAATGATCAGGCAGTGATAAGAGTTGGTAAACCAGAGACTGGTACTTTTGTTCAGTTTTCTGTTGCCAAGGCACTTGGTTCAGTCAGAATTGTGGACATGTGACCCCTGTGATTGCTGAGTTTGTTTTTGGGTGTGAGATGAAAAAAATTCAAACACAGCAGAAGCTCCCATAACTGAGCACCCACTTAACCAAAGGGCTCAGTGAACCTGCACCTCCTAACCCCTCTGCAGTGTTTTCGGAGGCTCAAGGGACACTTCAGCTGGTCTCCTGAGTACACACCAGCCAACTTCCACTCCTAACAGATGAGTGAGGCATATGCTTGCTGGGAGTCTGCTTCTGCTCATTGACTTGTTGTATAATTAAGGTTCTGTACACACCCATCCCCCTCCCTTTCTACCCAAAGCCCTAGGTCTTTTTCAAGTAAGCATCTCTAGCCAACTACCCTCCTCCCATTCTGTACTGCTACAGCCAATTTTTTACAAACTTAAATGCAGTTGTGTCCCCTGGCTATGAAGATAAGCATGTTTTTCATTGGAACTCTGGATACCAGATTGTAAATCAAGTTCCAGGAGTCAGAACACATCTCCTGGTGGGTGGTTCAGTTGATAGTTTCCTTTAAGTGTGGACTTACGTATTTTTCATCGTATCCCAGATGCACCCATACATATATAGCAGGCTCTCTAGTACGTAGTAGTTCTCAGTGCTAGATGAACAAATCAGCAGCTCCCATGGCCATTCTGGATTTTGATGCTACAGCCATTGAGCGAATCACCCCCAGGCACCTCTGACTTAAGGAACTGTGATCAAAGTATTTCTGGAGGAGGGGCCCAGGTTCATTATTGGGCTTGCTGATGATTCTAACCCAAATTTCTGGAGTGCACTGCTAAAGATGATAATTCCATGGACCCAAAGTAGGGTCCGGGGATATGGATTTGATAAGTTTCTCAATTGATTTCATTGCAGGTAGTATCTTGAATTATTGTCCCTGAATTCCAAGAAGTCATGTTTCTATAAATGTGTGTTTTAAAATCCCAGCCAGATGGATAAACACTGCTATATTTCACTGTTATGCACACGTCCCCCACATTTTAAGTTCTCTGGAATTGGGATGTACAATTGATCATGTGCTATAATTTAA
>PVKM010040617.1:0-13395 GCA_004027735.1 Carollia perspicillata
TATGATACGCTAAGCTGATTTAACAAATAGGACATAATATGTAATTATTCAACCCTCAGGAGCTATCTCCCGCTGACGAAACACAGTGGACCACCGTCCAGGTTGTCAAGGCTACGGTCTCCTCCCACTTAGGGGGTGGAGCTCCTCTCGGTTTCTTTCTTTGCTATGCCCCATCACTCCTGCTTAGATATCATTGGCCAGACCGTCCTGCCACATCTCATTCCCTGTAGTGCTCCCAGCACTTAACACATTACTTAGCACGCAGTCTACATCCTGGAAAGAGAGGATGACGCTGGCGACATCTGTTGAGAAAGCTTTAGTGCTAGAAATACCGCAATCCCCAAGTAAAATTGTGTTCAAGTTAGAAGTGTTAATTATCAAAATTTTTCCAAATTTCTTTCCGTAATCTGAACCTCTTAATCATCACTTTATTGCAAAAGTTCCAAAGAGGTGTTTTACTTCTCTTCCATAACATTAGTTTTTAAAACTCAGATACCTTTAAGCTGGCACTTCTGATCATGAAAATTGTCGATAACTGTCTGTTTTGATTTCAAAGCAGAGCAAGAGAAGGGGTTACACAGACGCCCAACATTTACTTCATGTGTTTTTACTGAGGTTCATGGAGCTTGATGGATCTCTAAATCCAAGCTGTAAAGTATAAGGGCACCTGGCTTTCACCACGTTATATTTGCTGGTGTGTGCTCCAGAGTTTTGGGGTGTGAGGGGGTTGGGGCTTGGAGATGGGACAAAGCTTGTCCTGGGTCCAGCCTCCCAGAGTAAATACAGTTCAGCAGCCAGGATAGCAGACTCCCAGTTGAAGAATTTGCCATGGACGCTGCTCTGGGTTCCTCTGAGTGTGCTGGACTAACCGAAACAGAGAAGCAACTTGTATTCATATGTAAATGTACATATTCTATCATCACCTGAGCAAGAACAATAGATTTCTAAGTGCCAGAGGCAAAGGAATGAATTTAATTAGGCATTTTTGTGACAGGAAACTTTACAATTTCAAAAGTAGAGGAACAGCTACTTGCAATAGTCAGAATAAAAAGATCTTCGGGCTTAATTTATCTGCCCAATTACATCTGACATTCCTATAATAATAAGTAGGTTTTTAGGTATAAGCTTTTAAACCAATGCTTCCATTCCAAGAACTTGACTGAATCTGAATTTCCTAAAGCTTAGTTAAGTTAAGTTTCTGCTGTTTCGATTTTTATGTGGGGGGGGGAAGAAGGTACCGTCCACACCATGACTTAGCTTCAGTTTTCCTCTCTGATTTATTTTCAGCCTCGTCAGAAAACCACCCTCTCCGCTTGCCTCACTCTTTTATTTTTCTAAAAAAGTATCCTCTTTGGTATAAGGTCCTGGTCCAAAATCATCAGTATTGGAAGTTGAGCTGTTTTTGCTTCATTTCTGGGGCCTGAGTCATTCCCTCCAATACCAGGATGCCCTTAGGGAAGATACAGAGGAAATGATGTAATTCTCTTCGGTCTCTTTGACTCTTTGGGCTTTTTCTTTGGGCCTGCGCCTTAATGAGTCTGTTTTCTGATTAGCCAGCAAGGATTGCTCCGAAATACAATGTAGATCTTTTCCTCCCTACTGTTCACTTAAGGTACACAGTCGTTCAGGTGGTTTTGCCAGAATTCCTGAATAAATCTTCCCAGTATCACTGTCAAAGAGCTGGAAGCAAAGGGATTTTCAATTCCTACTTTACGAGTTGGAACCCAAAAAGTAGAAAGTGTCTTGTCCAAGGTCAAGCAGGACTGAAAGGAGAGGGAGCAATAGTGGAGGGGGCTGGGAAGGCAGAGGTAAACATCTATCTCCCAGTTCCTCTGCCCCAGCTGGACAGCAATGCCCTGTCCATGCAAATAAGGACAGCACAAGTCTAAATGTAGAAGGTCGCTTTAGACCAGGTATCATATTAATTGATAAACGTGTGTTATAATCCCTGGACATTTGGATGCCATATCATTTCATAACTATGATTTGGAGTCAAATCGCTCCATTGCTCTGATATGGGCATCCTGGGATGTTCTCCTAATGAACTGGCAACTTCAGGTGCCTTAGTTTGGTGGTGGGGCTGCGGGGGACGGGGCTGCTCGGACCAGGGTTAGCCAGTGTCCTTCTGTTCAGCTTCAGCCAATGGGAAAAGCAGAGCAGTTGGCACTGTTCAAAGCACTGTCTCAAGTACACTTTCTTCTGAGCCCCCCACTGGCTTAAGGAGGCTTCGAGGGCCTACGGTTACAGCTGTTTTAATGTGTGGCTCTCCCTGCTGAAATGATCCTTTTCATCAGTCTGTCCCATCAAACAGACATCAGCTTCTTAAAGACAGGAGCTACGTCTTAAATCATTTTTAAAATCCCAGAACTGTCGGCTTTTTAAACTAAACTCAAGAAAAGGAGAACCAGGTAAGGAATCAAGGAGAAGTCAAAGGACAAAAATAAAGGGGAAGAGAGAGGAGGAGAATCCCCGAGGGAAGAGCCAAGTTCAATAGGCATCCCAACTTGCTCTCCAGCAATGAGTATTTATTTTTAAGAAGGATCCAGGCCCTTACCAGGAAGCAACATATTTACTAAAGAGTTAATGGAAAGACTGAATGGAGATGGAAAGATTCTGGCTCAGAGAGTAACGGGTGTTCCTCAGCATGCCAGACTACTGGTGTGGTGGTTAAGGCTGATTCCTGGCTCCCCCGTGGACTAGGTAGGACTCAGAGCCTTTGGAAATGGGAGCTCAGAGATTTTTCAACAAGCATCTCAAGTCCTAAAGTTTGCAAAGCACTGGATGTAATGTTTCCTGAGTGCACTTCATCCCCTTTCATCAGACCCAAGTCCAGTTGGTGTAGACTATTTTCTACCAAAGATCAAGCTTTCTAAGTGAAAGCCAGGTGTGTCAATTTGGAAAGACCTGTGAGACTCCAACAAGTAAGCTATGATGTCCTTTAATTTGTTCTGCACAGATTCATGTTTCATGCCACACATGTGTGTACACACATACATGTGTACACAGACATGTACACCGGTGCACACGTGCTTACTGTGGATCACAGGTCTCTGTAGGACCAGTGCCTTGGGTCACTTGCCTTGCTCCTCAAAATACTGTCTGACTAACCAAGATCGAGTATAAAAATTCCAAAAAGGGGAGGGGAGCTGCATAAGGGCAAAAACTCTTTGGAGAAAATTCCTCATGTTTCAGACAGTTGACTTCTGTTTCTAGCTCAAACCAAGAGATATTTGCAGAAAACACGAAATGAAAGGTTACTTCTTTTTTCTAAGACTCACTGCAGATTTGGTGACAGATGAGCTTGCATTTTGCCTTCATTTTTTCCTAAGTGATTCATTCTTGGTTCCTGAACACCTGCTTTACAACAGGGCTTTCTTCTCTCTCTGTCCTCAGGGCACGCCAGGCATGTTTGAAACCACGAGGTAGGCCTAATACCGGGGAAGGGGTGGGGGGGTGGAGGCAAGTCCTATTTGATCTAGATAATGTATTCATTGTTTAAAGCCATAGGTTGCACAGAAAGCTGTGGTTAGGTTTGCGGTGTGGAACGGGGAACTCGTGCAAACTGAGAGCAAGCATTTCCATGCCCAAGGTGAGCATTTATGTTCCAGAGCCTGGACCCCCTGTTAATGCGTTCGGGTTTCCCTCCCGTGAGGACCGCATTGAGTTTGGGATTCCCTCTGTCTCCAAGTTTTCCAAAGCGACCCCCAACGAAAAGGAAGGCTGGCCCAGCAGAACTCTCTTGCAGTAAAAACTGGCCTGGGTTTCCCAAGTTTAGTCACACGTAGGGCTGCGTTTTGCTCTCTCCCACTTCCCTTCTGGGTTGCCTCAGTCTCTTTTTTTTCAGCTCCTAGTCAGTTAATTCACATTTCCTGATTTGGCAAACAGCCCCCCAGCCCCCACCTCCTTTTTCTTGGGTAAAACTTCCTGAGTTGACATGAAAGCAAACTGTTACCTCACCCGAGAGGAAAATGGCATTTAAGTTTAATTACATAGAGCCCCCCAGTAGTTACCACTTTATAAAATTCAAGTGACTTTTTTTCCAAGCTCCCTGTTTTGCAGAGCCTACTGGCTGGTGACCTCCAGCAGGGCGAGCTGCCGCCCAGCATGGCTCCTGGCCTTGGCAGGCTGCAAGGGGGAAGGCCCTTCCAGCTCCAGCTGGCTGGAAAAAAATGGGCAGCAGAGAGAGTGTAGATTTCCAAGGCCATTCTGGAATCTCTGAGAAGGAGGGCGGGTATTGCAAGCCCAGCCACTAACCCTTGCTGTTGACCATTTTTACCCAGAGATGTACACGGTCCTTCAGAAAAGCCTAGAGGAACTAGACTGGGGAGCTGTTCACACATCTGCCTTCCTCGGCTTGCAGGGAGACGTGGGGAAGTGGGCAGTAGTTTCCATCAGCGGCGACCACAACCTCTCCCAGGGCCTCTTGCAGACACTCTCAGAGTTTGTGTGGGGCTCCAGCCACGTTTTCAAACTCTTCTCGAAACTGCACACAGGCCAGACTCAGCCAGCTCCATGGACACCTTCCTGGGAATCTGTTGAGGACCGGGTTGCCGTCACATGGCAATGTCTCTGTCATCTCTGGTTTGGGGGGAAAGAGTTTATTGACCCACTCCCCTGCTGCCTCTGGGTCTTTGTTGAGATGTTACTTCTCAGAGAGGACTTTTCAGACCATGGATGTAGTCTCCACCTTGATGAATCCAGTCCTACCCTCTTCTCTGCTTTATTTGCCTCCGTAACACTTGTCACCTCCTCACATGCTGTGCAGCGCGTTACAATTTTCCTCTTTGTTTTCTTCTTATCTTCTGCCACCTACCCCACCCCACAGACTCCTCTGGCCTACAGATTAGAAAATTTATAGCTCAGGAATTTGGGCTCCTTCATCCACGGCTGCACACTTACCACCTAGAACAGCTTCTGGTACGCGCCAGGTGTCCAATAAGTATTTGTTCAGTAATGAATGAATTTGAGAAATTTCTGAAAGTAGGTGTGGGAAGGACTGGAGGTGGCAGATCGGAAGGCATGCAGGAAGAGAACATTAAAGTGACGGGGAGCTGGCTCATGTGTCGTTTAACGTTTACAATAAACTAGCGAATTAGTTGTTGATCTTCCATAAATGAAGAAACAGAGGCATGGAAAGTGCACAGGCTGACCCAAGGTCATATACGAGGTCACACAAAGAGAAAGCGGCAACTCAGGGATGTCTGACTCTTTAGGTGTGCTCCTACCACTGTGCTGTCGTGGGTTCCCTGACTCCTGTTTGGGACACAGCCCGGATACTTGGCTCTCTAAGCCGATTCAGTTAAAATGCACAGACCTGGAATCAAATCCCAGCTCCGCTGCTCACTGACTCGAACTTGGGGCCAGCCTCTGAATCCCTGCGGGGCCCTGTTTCCCCAGGAAGAAAATGAAGAGATGTTGAGTAGGAGCTGGCAATCTATGATTCTACTTACTCCTCCCAACGGCTGGGTGGGGTAGGAAGGGAATAAGTATCAATAACTCCGGAAGAAGAAATTAAAACCCAGAAAGGCTACGTGACTCACATGTGGTTAAGTAACATGTTAAGTCAGCGGTCCAGAGAAAAACCACCCGGGCAGGAGGTATTTTAACATATCAAAATTGTCAACTCTTCTCCAAAACCACATGGTTTTTATGGCTCAGAAGAGATACTAAGATAGCATGCTGACTTTGAGCTGTTATAAATGTAAAGTGCCTCCTCTTACAGTCTCTGATTTAAAACCTTTCTGAAAGGTGACTGAAACAAAGCGTTAGAGACTGTAGCATGTGGATGAGCTCAGCGGGGCTAGGGCTGTGCCAGGCCAGGTTGGTGGGGTGAGGGTTAATGCCTCGTGTTCTGGAAACACTGCATCTGTGAAATGACACAATCCACAGAAGTCTATTAAAATACAATCTATGGAAAACCTGAAGTCGCTTTGGGCTCTAGGCTTGTGCTTGCTCTTTGCTGTTACACATTGAAATGATGTCTCTTATGGTTACTTTCCTTTTTATTGGTTTGCTGGTTAAATGCTGTATGAGAAACCCTTAGAGTCATTTAAATGGGAGAGAGAAAGACAAGTCTTTGCCTCACTATGACCTCATACCCACAGTAGTAGCTTTGAGTGATGTTTAATTGAGCACATACTGTGTTAAGGAAATCTTTAAATAAGCAAACTTTAAGTTAGGTTTTATGTCCCTGTATCTTCAGAGAAATGTTATTTTGGCAGGGGCGGGGGAAGAAAAATCCTTCTCTTTGTTGCCCTTATATCAATGGCAGCTAAATAATATCTTCCTTCTTCAGCCAATAAAAACGGCTTTGAAAATATTTTTCCCTTTGGCTAGATAGTATTCTATCTTTGCTGGCACAGAATCATTTGGGACACATAGTTTTCTATAAGCAAAAAACCAAAACGTTAAAATCGGGCTCTGATCCCTTTCTGTAAAACTAGCACTCATGAGAAATCCAACATGAATGGAATTCCTCAGTTTATGAGTTGGGAATCTCTGCTCCACCTCCTGCACCACGGGACAAGAGTCTTTCTCCTGCCATGGGTCTGGGACTCGGCTGCAAGCCTGAGGGCCATGGAGTTTGGGTTCTCTGGTGCATGGCCCTTGAGGGCTGACCTGCACAAGCCTAGGTCCCCAAGAAAGTTGACAGCACCATGGAAAACTAGATTTGTGTAGAGGGCAGTGTGAAGGGCACACAGACTTACAGGGGTGGAGGGGGGCTCTTCATCTCTTTGGCAGGGTTTAAAACTATCTAGGATGGCAGCGACAGAGGAAAAGATGCCAAATGTTAGCAGAAGGGAGAGACTTAGTCTGTACTTGTGAGCTCACATTTTTCCCTGAGAGAAATGCCTTCCTGACCTTCTTTAGCCCCAAAAGCCCAGAGGAAGAGTTTTGCTAGCACGATTAGTGTTTTCAAATGTATTACTTTTCCCCATAGGTTTTCGTCATGCTTTTAAAAATTGGACTCAATATCTTCACAAGTTATTTGTACATGGTATCTTCATGCTCTTTTTTTTGTTGCTGGTTATTTCACCTATCTATCTACCTATACGTTGTTTTCCAAGCTACTAGCTCCTAGTTTGAATATTTATCGAGTATCTACTATGTGCTAAGCACCGTGTAAGATGCTGTGATTGGGAAGGCTTTGACATTCTCATTAGGAGACCTTCAGTGATCCTGCCCCATACACACTCTCTGCCACCGCCTTTGCTTTCTAGTTACTTTATCACAGATTGTTCATGTTCAGCCTCAAGTTTCCATCTGAAGATAAGGCGCTAAGATGTACTTTTCAAAAAGGTGAAATCATGACTCTTGTACGTATATAAAATAAACATGCACTGAAGACTCGAACACATTAATTCCTCAGGGAACCAGAAAGATGCTAAAACCAGTTCAAGGACAATGTGAAGCCCAAATGTACATGTAGGGCAACGTGGAATGCTGAAAGAATTTACTAATAAGTAGATAAGAAATTGCCTGGCACATAGTTGGTACTCAATAAATGTTAGCTATTTGTCTGTGTCAATGTCTGTCATACCTGGCAGTTCTTCGTAAATACCACTAAATTAAATGCGAAGGAACAGAAGGGCGGGTGGCCCGGGAGGCCATGGGGATCCAAGCCTGGCCATGGGCACGGAGGGGCCACTTACAGAAGACAGCAGGCTTTGCATAGCAGGCTGTTCTGCAAATGATATTTGAAATGTTTACGCCAATTCCTGTAGTTGCTTAGACTTGCTTTTAATTTAGGGTGATTCTAAGACCAGACTAGACAAGTGGTGATGAATTTCAGTAAAACCTCCCAAGGAGGTAGCAGGTTTTTGCATGCCGCCCTTGAACTTCTCATTTTCTGGTAGCGAGAGGTGAAAGGTTTTTTGTGAGTGAAGTTGAAATTGTCTTTAAGGATTAGAATCATAAAGCAATGTTGCTACTCGGACAGCAGCGTCAAAGAAAAAGCACTGTGTGGTGGCCGGGAGAGTCCCCTTTCTTCCCTGGTCTAACCGCCAGCAGTGACACTTGTCAGGGTCAGTTAATTCTCCGTGCCTCAGATACATAAGTGGACCATGCTTTTTAAACGGTCCCATGAGGTGCTTTAGGAGCTTTGCAAATGTTTAATTCAAATTCTTTTTTTTTTACTGTTTTAAAATTGGTTATTAAAAGCAAATGATTTGATCGATGCCAGATGAAGCCTTTTCAGTGGCCCCACTCCGCGCTCCATCCTCTCTCTGGTTAGAAGAGCAAACAGTGAGAGTGGTCCCGAAGGCAGGGTAGCGTCTTCCTGGGCGGTCCTGCTCTGGGTGAGCTGTCCACACACGGATGGGGGTGGGCAGGGCTGCGATGAAAAACCCGTGTCATGAGTTCCTGGTCTTAATACTTCCAAAACTCTGCAAACAGCTATTTCTCATTCATAATATAAATTAGGCAGCTGATAATTCACCCGTCTTTCTAGTGTGAATCTTCCTAAAGGAGGACAATGAAATAAATTAATTTTAAGGTGGACTGGAAAAGCTTTCTTTAAAAAAAAGCAAATAGTTAGGGGTAATGAAATATTTCTGGACACGGATACTGGTAATCGTTACACAAACTTCTGAATGTGCTTAATGCCATTGAATTGTACACTTAATGATTAAAATGGTAAATTGTAGGTTGTGCGTATTTTACCACAATGGAAAAATTGAAGCAGACGTACACTCTGTTTAAAAAGAGTTATATATTAATTTTTATAAATTGGAGATTTCCCATGTGCTATCCAGTTTCTATGTAGATTTTTAATAAAACATTTTCTCCCACCTTTATTTATTTGAAGAATATCTTATGATTGAAAGGTTACTTTTTAAGAAATTGTTACCATATGCAACTACATTTATATCCAAATCAGAATTTTCTTAATATTTACTTAGTAACCAAAACAAAATATAAAAACTCATTAGATGATGAAGCTGTCACTATTTTTATTAGATCCTACTTCTAAATGTTTGTGTTAAACAAAAGCAGCCACTCGGAATGACATTATAATAAGGAGCTGTTTTAGTTTTAACCTATAAAAACAATTTATGCTAAAAATGCCACTTTGTTATATTTTACGATACTGTTGAGAGTCTCACTGCTTGGGAAAAAAGCTTGAAACCACTCTACTACGTCAGCTTTAAATTCTCTCTGATTTGTTTACTATAATTTTAAAATATTTAGTGTTTGAAAAAGATTTATATTCTGTGGGTTGCTTTCATCAGCCAATGAAAAAATAATATAAGAAAATGTACATTTATCTTCAGAAAAGGCAAAACGAAAAGATGGAATGATTGAACACACCTATCCCCTACCTTCACCTGGCCCGCAGGGAAGTAATCCGTGACACTGGAGTTCTAACTTCTTGATGTCTGAGCAGAATTACGCTCATTTAACAGTTCTTGGTCTTGTAAAGCCATTTCTTAACACTCTTTTGTTCTAATTTAATCCTCCTTTTCTATCTGAGTTACACAGTTTCTCTTTCAAAGAAAGTGCTTCATCCTTTCCAGTCATCTAGAGCAGGAAGGACCTCCCAGCACAAACGGCCACGCAGCTGCTGCGTGTGCACATCTATCTGGGGAGACAATCAGAGATCTACGAAATCCCCAAGGGATTCTGCAAGATGTAAATAATTGCCTTTATCCTTAATCCTCCTTTTGTTTTTGCCAATGTAAATTTTGCCTCTGAATCATCTAAAAGGGAATTTTACTATGAACAGTAGGGTCAGGTCACCAAGAGAAATAAATGAACATGTCCATGTCTGGTGCGTTTATTTCTTCTGGGATAAACTGCCAATACAACTTAAAATTCCCACATCATTATGAGATGGCACTTAAGTTTTAATTTCTACTTTAGTATTAAATATGGGAACATAGGAAAAATCATCGGAGGAAAAAAATAACTGGTGCAAGAGAGTTTAATGATACATTTCATATTCAAATAAACATTGAAGAAAATTAAATTATGACATATCAAATGATCTTGACATATTGCGTAATAGTTTAATATTATAATGGAAGGAAATATTTAGTTGAGACCAGGAAAATACTGCCCCTTTATTTTTCAAGTGTAGACTCTCATTTTTTTTTAAGATTTTATTTATTTATTTAGAGAGGGGGGAGGGAGGGATAAAAAGAGGGACAGAAATACAGATTCGAGAAACACCCATCGGTTGCTTCTTGTGCGTGCCCTGACCTGGACCAAACCTGCAACCCAGGCATGAGCCCCGGTCAGGAAAAGAACCAACAGTCTCCCACCTTGCTGGATGACACCCAACCAACTGAGCCACACGGGTTAGGGCGACTCTTATTTTTTAATTAAAGATCTCTTATAAGATTTTCTAAAGCGAAAAGAGTCAGAAGCTACTGATTTTCTCTTCTTCCCTACTGACCACATTTGAATAAGCTTTCAACACAGTGACTTCCGTGGTTTGGAGTCCAGAAGGTTAAGTTAGAGGTGACTAACTGGTACTGGGCATGTCATTCAACCCCCAAGTCTCCGTTTCCTCACAATATTCCAATCAATCCACAGGTCCAAATTATAGGATTAAATATGGTAATGACTACTGAGAGCACCTCTTGAACTCAGAAGTTCTTTTTAATCTCATTTCTTTTTATCGTTTTGTGTTATGTTACCTATAAAATCCAAAAGTGAGAAACAAGGGGTGACGGGGAAAAGGGCTACAAAAGGCAAGATTACTCACCTCCTCCTCCTCATGTGTCACAACAAGCTGCAATGTCATTCCTTGACAGTCGTGTTGTCACATTTTTAAAGGTGGTCTTCTGCTTACTAACTTCTTACTATAATTAATATTCTTCAGCCTTGGACTTCATGCTTAGTGGAAAGGAATTCTGGTTTTGCAACTAACAATTGTTTGGTTAGAAAACTGACATCACCAAGCTGAAAGTAGCTCAAAACATTTTATGTGGTCTGTATCAACTCTTTTTTTCCCTCTTTTGTTTGGAATGAAAAAGCCAATTGTGTGGTCTCCACCCCTAGAACCAGTTAAGCTTAAATGTTCCTTCAAACATTTATCTCAGGGTCCGGATTCTGGAAAGGCATTTCTGCGTTTCTGCAGAGCATCCCCATCCCATACAAGTGTTTAAACCCCCACACGCCCACCACTACCACTGTGGTACCCAGGCCCTGGTGATCCGGGACTAATAGTATCTGGCCCCTTCTTTCAGTTTTCTGTTGCTTCATAAAGAGTTACCCCTAACATAGCCATTTAAACAATAAACATTTAGTATCCCTCCCCCACTGCATGCCACCCATAACAAGTACAGGAACAGGTGTATCTACATCAGCACTGGTTAAATTAAAAAACAAACAAACAAACAAAAAACCCTCACAGTCATCTCACAGAGTCTGCTCCAAGATCCCTCTGCCTTGAAATTTTAGCAAATAAATATTGCAGCCTGGTTCTTTCCACAGTTTGAGATGCAAGGGAAAGACCAGGGGTACGACTTTGTGCTAAAGACAAACACTGCTCCCATTTTTAATACAGATATGGTAGTGGCTCCAAGGGTCATGGTTGCCATCAACCCCGAATCCCTCACCAAAACCTCTGTGTAAGGATGGCATGTGAGCAAGTGCAGATTCTAGATAAGTACTCACTACCGTCTTACAGGCAGCATGGTAACTTCTCAATCCTGTCTGGCACAGACATTCTCAAGGCAGCTCTGTCTGCATGTAAAGTATTATGTACACCTGGAGTCTAGCACAGTGCCAGGTGCTCACTAGTAGTTTGTTGAGTACATGGATAAAATTACCCACTAAAAGTGTGTATAAGAGTTTTACCTAAAATTCTTTAAAATAGTTTTTTTAATCCTAGCTTATTAATTTCAAAGATGGACTTTAGACATCATTCTGGCAGAGTGATTATTAAACATATACTGCGGGCTCTTGGCCAGATATATTTTCCTATCCTGCATGTGATCTCGCTGCCCTTCTGTATCCCATAAGTCATTGTTCGGACTTCCTTACAACATCCTGTCTCTACCAGATTGTGAGAACTTTAAGGGCTGGAATTTGGGCTTAGTTAATCTTCTTGAATTCTGTACAGCATCTTACAAACAGCAGGTGTTCACATCGAGGTTTATTCATTGTGTGCAATTTTCTTATCTGAAGAACACCCCTTCTTTTGTAAAATGATATAAACTAAAAGCTATTGGTTGGCATGATTTCAGGCAAAAAAAGAAAAGGAAAGTTAGCATGCAGAGCTGAAAGAAATATCACCCTGGCCAGTGTGGCTCATTTGGTTGGGCATCATCCTGCAAAACAAAAGCCAGCCAGTTCGAGATGCATGCCAACTGATGGGTGTTTCTTTCACTCCCTTCCCCTCTCTCTAGAATGAATAAAAGAAACCAGTTTTAAATTAAAAAAAATTAAGTGAGTATCAACTTTGAACCATTCTACTGTTAGATCAATGTCCCAAAATAACAGAGCTTTTAGATCAATTTTTAAGTTTTACTTATTTAATTTTAGAGAGGGGGAAGGGAGGAAGAAAGAGAGGGGGAGAAATATCAATGTGCAGTTGCCTCTCACGTGCCCTGCACTGGGGACCTGGCCTGCAACCCAGGCATGTGCCCTGACTGGGAATCGAACCTATGACCCTTTGGTTTGCAGCCCACACCCAATCCATTGAGCTACACCAGCCAGGGCATAGATCATTTTAAAAAGAAGAAAAGATGACAATAAATAGAATACAGTCAGGGAAGTGTCTAGACCAAATTTTGTTATTCATTTAAGTGTCCTTGAGCATCTCATTCAAACTCTCGGCATCTCAGTCTTCCCAGAAGGTGACTGCCACCACACAACTAAGGTGATTTTCAATGCAATGAGAATAAGATACTTGGCACCTGAATTTCTTTTAATTAGCACATCTGGAAAGAGTAACTTTTGCTATTTGTCCTTAGCAGTGTTCTCCAAGAGGATGAATAGATAACCACAGACGTTTTACATGTTATCCATGCAAACAATTACCTCCAAATTTAGGTGCTTTAAGCAAGAATATGCATTTATTCTCTTATAAAGTTTCTGTGGGTCAGGAATTCAGGAGTGGCTTTGCCAGGTAGCTCTGGCTTGGGGTATCTCAGAAGTTAGCAGTCAAGAAGTTGGCTGAGGGTGCAGTCTTCCGAAAACTTTCTGGGGATGAAGAGTCTGCTTCTAAGAGGATGCACTCACAGGACTATTTGCAAGAGGTTCCAGTTGTTCATCATGTGGACCTCCTGTAGGGCTACTTGGGTGGCCTCACAACATGGCAGGTGGCTTCACCTACAAGAGTGATCTAAGCGCGAGAGTAAGAAGCCACAATGCTTCCAGCTACCCAGTCTCACAAGTCACACACTGTCACTTCTGCCTCGTTCTACTTGCTAGGAACAAGTTACT
>PVKM010040618.1:0-13381 GCA_004027735.1 Carollia perspicillata
ACTGACATCACAGTGGAAGAGGCATGACCTCAAGATTTCCAAGCAACGCGGCTATGTTTCCCATCTGAACTCCCCTGCTGATCATTAGGAAGAGTTTCAAAGGTCCCATTCTTGGCCTCCGTCGGTGCCAAGCCCTCGGACAAGCCTGCAGTGAGATTCGAGTTGCAACACATCCCGATGTCTCCACAAGCGCTAAACCCTGCCCTCCCTTCTCCTCCGCACACCACCGTTCATGTCAGTTCAAGGTCTCTCCTGAATCGGCTACGCTGATGTTCCAGAGAGGAAGTGTGAAACCTCAAATCCTTCCGCTTTGAGCTCCTGCAGCCTAAGAAACTACCTCGGATTCCTTGTTTTGGCTGCCTTGCCGTGCCGTGGGCCAAACGCTGTCCCCGGTCAAGCTGTGGCAGGCGTGAGGCAGAGGGAAACGCAGCCCCAAAAGGCTCAGTACGGGAGCAACACATTTAAGAAGGTGGTAGTCGTTTGTTGCTTGGTATTTGCAGAATGCGTAAAAGCAGGGCGGGTAAGAACGGCCTCCTCTGCTCTGAAATTCTTCTCTTTTCCATATCACACTCCTACACAACTCCCAGTTATCTAAAATGCTGATGGAGGAAGGAGAGATTCCTGTTTCCTTTCCCCAAGGAGATGGGCAACATTAACTGTTCAAGGCCGACCAGAAAGAAAACACAACTCCGGTAAGTTTTAAAGCAAATTTAAGTTTTTTTTTTTTAATTCAAACTGACCCAAAGCAAAACTTACATTACAAAGGAAGAACAAAATACATTATGAAAGAACACACTCGGAGTTACATGAAGCTAAATTTAGGGGCAAAGGGCCTCATCCCAATCACGTTCTGGGCTACAGAGCAATTCGGCAGGGAAGTTACTAGAATCTCGATTTTCCGTATGGTCCCCTCTCGTCGTTCAGCTACGCATTCTTGTCACTTAGGGCGTGCGCCTGGCAAATCACGCTAGCTCCCTCACCGTCCGTACGTGCGCCCTGGCGAGGGCCAGAACCCTGGATTCTCTAGTGCAAACGCTATTCCAAGCATGACTGATAATGCGTTAAAGAACAAAATGGCCAAGTCCTCCAAACCAACAAGCGCGGATCATTCTGCAGGAATTAGTTTAGAAAAATGGGAATTAAATAATCTAAAAAACACCCTTGCTCTGCTGTACATTTATGAACACAAATATTTACACGGGAAAAAAAAAAAAATCTTGGTTTCCAAAGATGAGGTTTGCAGTTCGTGAAGGATCAAAATCTTTTATGAGCTGGTTTCTTTGGTGTACTTGCCAAATGTATCTTTTATAAAGGTTTACTCAAAGACTTAAAAAAATAAATTGCGAAAGAAACACGAAGATCAGTGACAAATTTGATACCATTCGGAACATCTCAGTCAGGATTCTGGAAAAACCGATCAGTTGACTTTTCTGAAAATGCGTTTTCTCTACTAATTTTGCTTTTCTGACCACCAAATTCAAAGGCAGACCTGCACGCTTACCCCTGTAGTCCCCAGATGACCAACCTGGAGACATTTCGTTACTGTTTAATATGGTATGTGATCGGGATTTTATTGATAGCAAAAATAAAACGTCCTTTTTATTCCAGATAAAGCAAACCTCAAACATAAATAATGGAATTATATACTTCTTCATTAAATAGAAATTTCAATTCCAGGAAGAGTGCTCATAATTTTTTTTTTCCCTTTTCTAAAGTTGCAACAGCAACACAGAATGAAGAATTTACCTTAATCCGATCTTTTTACTTGGAATTTCCTGACTCAAAAGTCAAGTGGCTTAGTTTGGAAACCTTGGAATCGTCTGGGGGTGGGGGGAGAAAATAATTTTAAATCAACTGATTAAATTAATACACATGAAGAAAGAAGCCCCGTGCGCACCTAACATCGATATCCCTGCTCAGCGTGCGGGGCCCTGGGGGCCCTCCCGAGTCCTCGTCTCCGTCTCCGGGGTGTCAGGGAGAAGTGACCCTCAACTCACCTCTGGCTGTGCCCTGTCCTGGGTGCTGCTAACGAGTCTCGGCCTTGACCTGGGTATTGGTTGAAAGAATCAGACCCCAGCTCAGCTCCCAGTTTCACAAGGGACTCTCTCTCTCGGAAGTTAACTTCTTGGAGACAGTTTTATGGGGCAAAGAACGGACCACCTGTTTCTAGCCACCAGGCTACTGTTAGAATTGTGGGAGGGTCACAAAACTGGCCGCGGGCTCGCTGGCTCCCTGGCTCCCTGCAGAAAAGGCTCTGAACGCCCGCCCCCCTCCCCCAGCCCAAATCACCCTTTTTCTGAAGCTGGCCGTTTCCCCAGAGCCGTGCACGCTCCTAGGACAAGCAGACTGGACACTCGGCTACTACAGCTACTCTGCGCCCAAGGGAACAAACTTGGTGCTTTGGAAAATATCCCTGCGGGCCATGGATAGAAGGGGAACCCTGTGCCGGCCCCCAAGTCTGCTGTTATGCTTTTCAGGTGGCACAGTTTTAGACGTGAGGACGTACAACTAGAAATTCAGACGAGAGAAGCCCTGCATCGTGTAAACTTGTGAGGAGGCGTCTATTACTAGGGTGGAACTGTTTTTGCAATTTCCCAAAGCACGCAGAACGACACTGGGACAGCTGAGAAGGCTGCTCGGAAACCGATCTCGATGTGACAGGTCAAGTTCAGAACCCACGTCCAAGGGCGCCTGGCGGACTCCTGACTGCTTCTGGAAGCTCTTCCGCGGTGACGGACACGTGACCACAGCTGTTTTGACACGGCAAGCGGCTGCCCCATGAACGCGACACGGAGATGTGCCGGGCGGCCTCCCCGTGTCCGCCCTTGACGCGGACAGGAAGTCTTCCATCCGCGCGCTGGGAATTAACCAGGCTCGCAAATGGTGCGCCCAAGGGAAACGTCCCTCTCTTTAGAGATCTTTCTTAAACGGGAGGAAGAGACACACCGTGACACCACCCCGGATGCTGTAACCACTGCGCCACGTGGTTTAACGACACTTGGGGTTATTTTTTAGGGAACACTCTACCATCGGGACCTGACGTCTTCTGCTTAACGGAGAATGGAGGGCGAAGCTTAGAATGGAAGCGGCAACGGACAGACTCTGCTTCTGCCGTGAAAACCGAAGCGGCCACGCCCGTTCTCACGGGCACGTCGGAGCCGGCTGTGGGATGAGGGACACCAAGCGAAACGGTGGGTAAAATACACCAGGAAAAGTATTGCACTGGAGGCGTCTTAGAACCAGAATACAGTGGCTTTAGAAAGTTATTTTCTTTCTCGTTAGTTTAGTTTTGTTTTGTTTTTTAAAGCACTATTCGTCTAGAGACAGAAGCTGAGGCCCTGTGTCTCTGAGTAGTGTACTACAGTTGTTAAAAAAGAAGTTAAAAACCAGAGCACACCATCGGGAAAAACAGAGGTACCGGCATTTCTGTCGCCCGAAAGCCACAGCCATCAGGACAGAACCGTTTGAAGCAGCCAATTTGTTTTCACGAAAAAGGAATGACGGCTGTCCTGAAAGTACATCTGAGGACATTCTGCAGGAGCACCGGGCCCCCCCTGCCCCCGGGGGGGAAGCTGGGACCCCCCGCCGTCCCAGGTGCTCTGCTGGTTTGCAGTAATGCGCACGCCAGTGAAACCGTACATTTGAAAAGGGTGAATTCTCCACTCCGGGCCTGCTTGCGTCACTTTGGAAAAACAATTTTTGTAAATGCCACACTGTCTAGAAAACTTGGACCTCTTCAACCTGGACCAAGAAACCAAATTAAGACCTTCAAGCATGTGGTGTGTTTATATATATATATAAAATAACCATCCCCTACAATGAAAACCAAACAACCAACCAACCAAAAATAAACCTAAAAGTGTATACCTGCTTTCTGACTTCACAGCAAATCAGAAATTGCATAGGATATACTTTGTGCAAGGCGAAAGGCCTTTGAAGTATCTGGAATATAACTCCTAATCTTGCTCACAGTTCTGTGTGTATCAGATATCATCGAATTTGTGTTTTAAGTAGTCTTTTATGACCTTGGCAATCGGTAGTTCATCAAGTAGCTTTAGGTTTTGAAGGCCTATACATTGTCGAATTTTAATTCGGCACAGGTCCTGCAAGTTTCTGGGCTGCCCTAAAAAGACAGAAAAAAGAAAATGTTACAAAGCAACCAAGCAGAATATTCAAGGCGGGTGTTTAGGTCTGGAGAATAGTTGCTTATTTCACTGGCAAGCATCTGTCCATGGACTTAACGTGCAAACAGCCGGAGGAGTGTATCCTGGGTACCTTCCTGTGACTTCTCATTGGATCCTTTTCCCACCCTTGGGATGGCCGGTATTTGTTTTCATGCACACTTCACAAATAAGGACACTGGCAACAATTTCAGTCAAGTGCTCAGTGTTAGATGAGCAATTAAGGCTTTTTTAAAAAAATATTTTCTTTGCTTTTTAGAGGGAGGCGAAGGGAAGGAGAAAGAGAGGGAGAGAAACATCCATGTGTGGTTGCCTCTCATGCGCCCCCTACTGGGGAACTGGCCTGCAACCCAGGCATGTGACCTGACTGGGAATCGAACTGGTGACCCTTTGGTTCACAGGCCCGTGCTCAATCCACTGAGCGATATCAGCCAGGGCCGATTAAGGCTTTTTGACTGAGACTAAAGGCGGTTCTGATTCTAGGCACGGTGCCCTTGCCAGAACAAGTCAGAATGGCAGCCGTCATCCCGTCCGGGCCCCTCGCAGGCTGAGGAAGGTGCGTGAGCAAGCCCCTCACTGGGCTTCACTTTTCCACCTGGGAAGCGAGGGACCCCATGAGACGCTCTCTGATTGGGGCTGCTCCTTAGGACGTGCAGCTTTGACAGGCTGGAGTGCAAAGGGTGCCTGCCCACCTGTTCACCGGGATTCCCGGACACAGCAGAGGCGTGGCTGTTGGGGGTGGGGGTGGGGGGAGGGGAGGGTGTGGACCGGGAAGGCAGGAAGGAGGACAGAAGAAGCCCCCCAAGCCCTTCCGAGTCCACATCTCTTCAAACCTCACACCCAGACCGCCCGCCAGTGAAGACCCTGGCCCTAACCGATACGCCCACTCAAAAGGAAGATTACAAAGCCCAGTTTCTTTCGCTTCGGAATACTGTGTTTTACCAAAACAACGCAGATGACCACACAGGTCAGCAGAAATTCTCAGCTTCAGCGGGGCTTGGATTCACGTCTATTCTGCTGGCGTAGGAGACGGTGGTGATCAGGAAACCTCACAAATGCAGACCAGTTGCTCTGTGCCGTGTATTCCTAAAAGCTCTCGACATACACTAACCCCTTTAATCCTTTTACGAGGAAAGTACTTTGATCCCCGCCCTCATTTCATAGACTCCTCCCGTCTGAGAGATTAAGTGACGCAGAAAAGGCAAGTAGAACTTTCTACTCAAAGTCAAGTAGAAGGCCAGACTTCTCAAGCCTCTTGGTCTAAAACTTCTTTATACTGTAAAAACGCTCAAGGGCCCCAGGGAACTCCTGTTTTCATGGGGGTTACAGCTATCGATGAGGAGCACATTAGAAGCTGGCAGCGAAATTTCAGAAATACTTACAGATTCATTCAGAGACAGTACGAACAAAGCCATCGCATGCTGACATAAATGACATTGTTATGACAACAACAAAATTTTCCAACAACGGAGTGAGAAGCCTGGCATTCTTTTGCTCTTTTCTTCCAAAGCTTTTAAAGGTCTGGCTGAATTCCCTCTAGGCTTTTGCGTCCAACCTGTTGTGATGAAACCACGTCACCTGGGTTCTGCAAAAGTCCACTTACGTGAGGGAGAGGAGGAGTGTGAGAAAGGCAGGTAATGCCTCAGTGGTGCTTTGCGAATTCTCTGACCTCAGCTACCCCGGAAGGCTCTCAGAGAAGCCCAGAGGTCCCCAGGCCACACGTGGGGAGCCCTCGCTCTACCAAGCACTTGAACTGTACTCGTCTACAGCGATCCCTATTATTCGAAATTAATGAACTCTTCACCCAGGAAAAAGGCCCCTCAAAACTCGGACCTCTGCTCTGGAGGGCCAGAAGGAACAAGGGTGTCCCAAGAGTCACTTAACACGTGAGCTCTTAGAAGAATCGCAGAAGCGACTGATTCCCTAGACGCGCCTGTAAGAAGGAGCATGTGTGTCCACGGCAGTCTGCGCAGGGATCCGGGCGGCGCTGTGACCCCGCCCCCCGGCCTGGGTGTCATCTCCCAGCAAGATCATGTCCCAGCTGTCCGTGGAAAGGGCACTTCGTTAGGGAAGACGAGGTCAGGCCCCCCAGCAGGTGACGCTCGGAGCCCCCTCCACGCTCACCCGGGCTGTGCCTGACCTCTGACCTCTGTGTGGGATGACCCATCAGCACCCATCTTCCTCACCACCCAGCATGCCCCACGGGGACGGGCCGGCTCTGGCTGCCGACGCAAGCCCAGCGATGCCTGACCCAGGACCCCACGAGCGCCAGCTGGAAGAACGAACACTTCGCAGCCTCGTGCGTCCAGTATGAAACAGCCGGCTCTTGGCAAAACACACCCATGTCAACGGCAAATCGTATTCCAGGCTGTTTTGAATTATTTCTCATCGCCACGCACAGGCTGCCATTAGGAGGAGAATCAATTATCACTGTCATTTTTCACTAAATGCTGACAACACTTGATCCCCACATGCAAACCAGAACATGAACTAAGACGCGAATCTTCTTTTAAAGCAAAGAATTTGATTTTCCTAAGAGATGGCAGGTTCTTTTCACGTGCAATATTAATTAAAAAAAAACAATCACGGTCACAATGCAGCCAGGCCAAACACAGATGAGGATAAAGGTGACGTCCAGAAGGACACACGCCAACGTAATGAAGACGCACCGCCCAACACAGTGGACGGAGTGAGTGACTGGAATTGCTGGAGTTATCAGTGAAAAGGGCGGGACTGAGACACAAAGGTCTGCAGTCAGGGCCGTGGGTCTGGCACTTTGGCACTCTCCAGCCACGACCGTGGAGCGGAGTCTCCCGTCATCCAGAGCGGAGAATGGAGGTCCCCGCTCCTTGGCACTGGGTGAGCTGGTGGTTGGCCACGGAGCAAGTGATGCCACGTGACCGCTGTGGTTGTCATAAAGGGTGACGCGGCCTTACCCCCTCCCTGGGAGACTCGCTCTGGAACCCGGCTACCACCATGCCACAAAGGAGCCCGCGCAGTCCACAGAAAGGAGCTGAGGTCAGGGCCCCACAGTCCTGGCCGCAGTCCCAGCCCGGGGCCGGCACCGACCTGCCGCCACCTGAGAGTGCGGCTGTGGAAAGAGGCCCCACCAGGTGACTCCGGGGGACACTCGGCAGTAAAAGAACCGACTAGAGCTGTGTTAAGCCACTGGGTTTTGCAGCATCAGATGACCCAGTGAGATTCTGGGCTCTGGAAGCAGGGTTGCCCTAAAAAAAATCCCAAATATGTGGCTTTGTCTAGGCGCTTTGATGAAGCTGCTGGTCAGGGCCTGGGGGCGAGTTTGGTGACACTGTCGCCCCAGACAGCATGCTGGCTCTGACCTCATCCACGATAAAATGCAGGAGGGCAAAGACCAGCTCACTTCAAATCCAGGGACCGGCGACCCCAGGGACTCCAGGCAGAAACGCTACCACCCTCAGAAGTTATCCCCTCCGCACACGCCCTTCCGAGGGAAGAGGGACCTCTCCGTGCGTCCACACGGGAAAGGGTTACTCGGTCTGCTCCTCTTCCCCCTCCTCCGGCTGTGTGCTGTGGCTCCGATACTGTGGGAGAATCTGGTTTCTTAGAGGCGTCTCCACCCCCGGTGATTTCTGTGTGCAGCATGACCTCGGGCGCCAGAGGCACGCCCCACAGGGGCTCCAGCGGCAAGCCCGGGGCCTGCGCTCACAGCCCACGTGTCCTGGCCAAGCCACTCAGCCTCCAGCCTTGGCGTCCTCGCCTGTGACCTGAGCACAGCGTCTGCTACATCCCAGGCTTCACGGGCGTAAAAAAAGAGTTAATTTTGGTGACATGCTCAGAATAGAACCAGGCACCCAGTAAGAGCTATATATTTATATATAGCTAGTATTTAAGCACTTGTAAAAATAACGTGTGCCTCCCCCTCCCAGAAGGGCAGAAGGCTCCTTCTTGAGGTGAGGTCCCCACCCTCCCAGTGTGAAGTGTGAGGGGAGCAGTCCGCTGCTTAGCGGTCAAGGAGTGGTTGGTAATCCGTAACCGGGGAACGGTCCCTGGCAAGCTGGCGGAAACCATACCGTGGGACTCGCCGCGTAGCCGGCACCAGGCAGCGACATGGGAAAATGGTAACTGTCTCAAAAGACGGGCAGTGATGGAGTGAGCCCACCGCCACCCCGCTGCCCCAGACCCACAGAGGAGCTCCTCCCCCCAGGGAACAGCCCCGAGCGAAAAGCGGGCCCAATAACCCAGTAATAAAGGCCGCTCACCGTATAAACACGGCTATGTCTAAGGCTAAGGAGCTAATTATATTTTTCGGGAATGTCCTTTTGGGAATACAAGATGGCAACCGAGAAATAAGTACTTGCTTTCCTCTCGACACGTCGCTCGAAAGTATTTACTGAGCACCTACTCTGCGCTGAAAAAGGTACGATCCCAGAGAGCCAAGGGAGGGCAGGAGGCGTCGGCCGAGGGACCAGGAGCGCAGAGGGAGGGGAGTGCAGGAAGGGAGGGGGAGCACCGGCCCGCACGTGCGGGACCTTTACGAGGTGTCTCGGAAAATTACCCCTTCCCCGCAACCACACGGAGCTGTAACAGAGGACTGTCCCTGGGGGGACGTCACACAAAAGAGTGTAATTTAAGGGATTGTAACACTTGGGGGACGCGTAGAAACTACAAGGTATCCCTCCTAATGAACTACAATGGACTTACGTAACAGTTCAAAGGGCTATTAAGTCTTCCCATTTCGTGAAGAAGCCCGTCATTAGTAATAATTGGGCTGGTATAAAAACAGGAAATCAGCTTTTGAAGGGTCTCATTTAGTGTGAATTACAAAACTGGGTCAGCAGCATAATTTGGAAAATTAAATATTCTAAACCACCCCCCTCCCCGGCTTTGGACATCACCATTACTAATGTATTTAAGAGGCTAAACTTATGTATTCGGATAAAATATTTGTAAAAGGGGACAGGCAAAAAAACACTTTTAGATAACCAAAAAAGAACAGAGTAAAAGCAAAACAGGTTTTTCTTTGGGGAAGAGGCAGGCAGAGACTGGAGGTGGAAGGGAGAGTGTAAATTTTTTTTTTTAAAGAATAAAGACAGAGAGAAAGGTTTAGCCCCTCTGGATGGCCTTGTACCATCTGACTTTTCTTTCAAGCACCTTGTCCTTGTCTCCAATGGGCTCCCAACCCCAACCTCTGTGTTTTATCTCAACTCTCCGGTGGAAAATCCTACCCGGATCACGTTTTGTGTCTTTGCTCTCACCTCTGAATTCCCTTCACAGAGACTCCATATGAAATTTGTGAAACATGTCTTATTGGTAAAACAAAGGCAGTTTCCAGCTCACCTTAAAATCAAATCACGGCATCGTAAAATAAAGAGCTAGTCTGATTTAACCCTCAGACGGACCCCACAGGTACCAGCCTTGATCACGTTTGCCCACTGGTTATATTTTTTTCCACATGAGTCTGGACCTATTTTTTCCATTTGCACTAAGCCAAACAGAGCCATACTCTGCTCCCCGACAAATGACTAGGAATCTCCAGAAGCCCACATCTATTAAAAATAGTAATACAAATATGATGAAAAAAGTACAGAAGACAATACTTTTGACATCAAAGAGCCTTAAAATGTGGTATAGTCTGACTTAAAACTGTGTCCCACTTGTTTATTTATTTCGAAAAGTGATTTTAATCACTGAGACAGAAATGTGGATGTCTGGCAAAATCACCAATTAGGAAAAAATTCAATAATGGAAAATAACCTTAGTTACACTGTGCTACACAAAAGTGTTTCTCCGAAGAGTTACACTGGTCATGCTGATGTGATAAGTCACCCTACAAAAAAATTCAAAGAAACTGATTAAAGACTTGTTTGAAAAGAACACAGGAGCAAGGGCACCTGGCAGAGAACCCGAGTTTTTTTATGTGATCATCTGCTCGCAGGCTGGTAGCTGTGCTGGACTTAGCTGGGAAAGCCTTAGCCTACATGTCATTTCCTTAAAATTAAAAAGAAAAAAAAAAGGAGTCATGATTTGTATTCTGACTTTTTTCAAGTCTGAAACTTTGGTTTTAAAGTTTCACCTCCGCAGCTAAAACATGGTACTTGTCACCGAAATTCAAACAGAAATGTGTTTCGGGTTATAGCGCTGTTTATAAAACAGTATTTTTTTTTAAACACCTGTAATTGATGTTCTAGCAAGCAAAAAGTTTAAGTACTACCTGACAGATTGAATCTCTAGCAAAACAGCTTACCCAACTCCATTCCCATCTGTCTGATCTTTTCCACTTCGACCTACAGCCAGCCATCCTGAAAAGATACCCATCAGCCCTGACTGGTGTGGCTCAACTGGTCGGGCGTCGATGCACAAAGAGAAAGGTCACTGGTTCGATTCCGGGTCAGGACACGTTGGGCTGGGGTGTGGTTCAGTCTCTGGCTGAGGCGTGTGTGAGAGGCAACCCATCAATGTCTCTCACTGATGTTTCTCTCCCTTCATTTTCTCTCCCTTCCCCTCTTTCTAGAAATAATGAAAATCTTTAAAAAATACAGCCACACGAATAAAAAATACAATCCAGTCCTACCTTTTAACACCACTAGTGGTCCAAGCCGACCTGAATGATAAATGCCTGGACCCCCAGCGCCTGCCGGAGCCACAGTCTCACAGACACACCTCAGCAATCCCGGGTCTCCACAGGTCCTGAGCAGCAAACACGCCGTGCCAGGCGAACGGCAACCTCACACACCTCATTTTATCCACAGATTGTAACGGCAAACAGGTATCAGAGACTGATCGCCTTCTAAAGCACGGGGCGAGCCGGGTGCCCCTGAAAATCTGAATGTAGAAACTGCCCATCGCTTGGTCTCAACCTTTTTAGTTCTGGGACCTCTTTGCGCTCTGGAAACTGGAGGACCTCAAAGAACTTTTGTTTCTGGGAGTTATGGCTGTATTTAGAAATTTAAAAATACTTATTAGCTCACTGAAAAATAACAGTAATGAACTCAGCAGCAGCTGAAATGCAGTTTTATCAAAATAAAAAAGCTGCTTTGCAGAACAAAAAGGGCGTCGTGAGAGGCAACGGGTTTTGCACGTGAGCAAATGTCTCGGGAGGCCTGGCTTCCCAGACCCGCTTTTGCATCCCGTCCGCCGCATTTGCTCACTTGCCCGAAAGGGGCGAACATGCAGTCTCACGCGGTTGTAGCTGGAAGAGGAAAGAATATTTTAATAAGTCTTTTTGGACCACTGCGCACCTTTGATACTCCACCAAAACTTGGCAAGCGGTGCTTTGTTAAAGGTCACCTGCCACGTGGGATGTGCAGAGAACTTCCTGCTCTCGTTCACGTTACACTCCACGGGTCCATCTCGCCCTCTGAACGGCGCTTCGACCCACGTGCACTTGGGAAAACCGTCGAAGGCACAGTGGCAAATGCAAGGTGTTCAAAGCGCTCATTTTCACTTGAAAGCCCAAATTTTACGACTGGCCATAAATACTGTCAGTGTTCCTTAAGCGGGTAAGTGAGCTGTATTCATTTTAGGAGAAAGTCTGCCAACGATCCAAGGCTAAGAGCCACGGTTCTGCTGTCACTCTCTCGGGTAAAAACGGCATTCCGTGCGAGAAAGCTGCAGCCTCGGCGCAAACAAATCTCGGAAGCGCTTTTCCTCAATACCGCCGCATCAGGATGCGGTAGGAACACTTCCAAATTCTGCCCCTCAGAGCACTGAAAAAGGTACGCACCCCAAGGGGTAAGACTCCGTCCCATCGTTGTTACTGCTTTGTTAAAGGCCTTCCTGAATGGAACCGGAATGCTCTCTCTGGGGCTGGCCGGTGGGGGGACCCGGACGACGCACACGCCACGGCCCTGACAGCATCAGCACCGACGTCAGCGCAGCGAAAAAGGGCAAAGCCCGTCTTTGGGCTGTTATGGAGTCAGTGTTGGCCTCACGGGCACCTGAGACTTCCCTGAGGACCCCCAAGGGTCCTCGATGAGAAAACCACCACTGTTCTGCATGGCGCCTTTCGAAAGCTTCAAATCAAAACAAGTCACACCAGCAGGAAAGCGTCCCCTTTCAGAGTGGTAGCTGGTAAGAGCTTTAAAAAGGGAGGGACCCCGAGACTGTGGTGTAATCCCCGTCTTGCCGAGGAAGGAACGGAGACCCACAGGGCAGGGAGAGGGTAAGCACACCACACGGGTTCATTAGGCGAGTGAGACGCCGGGGTCTAGAACCCAGTGGCACTGCCTCTCTGCGCCCCCCGAGGCGGCTGGTTTATTAGCAGCACCTCTGACCCGGGCCGGCTGAGTTCATCAGGAGGCTACGCTGGAGACACGCGCCTCTGAAGCCCAGTGGGCAAGTCACTCCTCAGTCCAAGGGGCCACGGACGGATGGTTTCCACAAGGTCAGTGAAAGTGACAAAACGAACGAACAGACTTCCGGTTTCAGCTTGGAAGCTGGCGCTCCCACCCTTACATGAAAAAGCTGAACAAGCACAAAATCACAGAGGGACATGACCAGGAGATTGCAGACCACGGGCCTCCCCCTCCTCACCACCCACCACCCACCACCCACCACCAGGGCTGCGAGGCAGTGACGGCGCAGAAGGGCCGCAGGCCGCGGACTCCCTCCCGGCAGTGAGGGAAGCTGGGAGCCAGGAGCCCCCGACCACGGACACTGGGGGAGTCTGCAGCCTCTGGCACCTACGGCTCAGCAAGCGTGACACGCAAAATCTGGCATTTGAGCCTATTTATCTCAGTTCCTACTACCTCATGCATTGTGTCTGGCTTCAATAAAAAATTACAAGGCAGCTAATAGGCAAGGAAAAACACGAGTCAGACGAGACAAGGCAAGCATCGAACCGGACTTAGCTATGACACAGACGGTGGAGTTAGCAGACGGGCAACTGGAAGTAACCGGGGTCGCCGCGTGGAAACCGAGGAGGACGGCAGACGGCGCGGTGAGAGCGGCATCTTGCCTACCTAACGCCTGACGGGAAGCGCGGCTTCTGTGCAGGCAGTTTCCCCACACGGCGAGCATGTCACTGACCAAGGCGACAAGCTGACCCTGACCCCTGCCACAGCCCTGGGAGCTGGCTGCTGGCGCAGGCCTTTTGTGAGCGCTTCCAATGCAAACAACCTGCTTCTAGTTAAACAGTGCAACAACAGTAAAAGGGCCCCGAATAAAAGGCCGCTCCGGCTGTGCTGGTACCGCGGGAGCTGGAGTCCTCAGATCGGCAG
>PVKM010040619.1:0-13393 GCA_004027735.1 Carollia perspicillata
GACTTCGCTCCTGGCAGAGACGGGGTCTGACATTCCTGCTTGTCCGTTGGCGCCTTTCCTTGTGCCCACACTGCTGCTCTGTTGTGAGTCGGTTGGAGGTGTGGGGTAGGACGAGTCCGGGGGCCTTTCCGGGCCTGAGGCCCTCGGGGCTGTGGGTGGTGCCCAGGGCGCGGTGCTGGCAGGTGCGTGTGACCTGTGCTCTTCGGAGGAGAGCTGGGCTGCAGGTGCATGCAGTCGTGCTCCCTGGGCGTGCGGCCTGGGTCTGAGTCCGAGGTCTGGTCCTCAGACTCCCTGTGGAGACACACGTGCTCATCACGGTGCCTGCGTCATGGGCGGGCAAGGGTCCCAGGAGGGTTTCTCGTGCCAGAGTCTGCGTTCTGTCCCCTGACACCCTGGTGCGTGGGGTCAGCGGAACCTCTTCCCTGTGTGGCATCTCCTACTGGCTCTGGGTGGGCCTGGCCCAGGGGCGAGTCTGCTGTCCCGAGAGGCCGTCCTGCTCAGGAGACAGAGTTGCACAAGGCTCTTGGAAGGTGTGGGGATGTGTGGCACAGGCCAGCCAGCCCCCCGGGCCCCAGACAGAGGGTGTTCCTTGCGTGGCGTGTGGACTCGGGCTCTGACCACAAACAGGTCAGAGAGCCGCCGCTGTATCTGCCATCGCGGTCCTGGACGCTGCAGTGCGGGGGTCAGGCGTCAGCAGGGCCAGAGAGACATCTGTCCCTGCCCCTCCCCCAGCTCCTGGCCTTGCTCCGTGCCTCCATGTCCTTGGCTTGGAGACCCGCCACTCAGCCTCTGCCTCTGTTGTCGGGCAGCGCTCTGCCCTTGCGTGCCTGCGTCCAAATCCCTTCTTAGAGGACACCAGCCGCTGCGCTGGGAGTCTCCTCGTCCACTGTGACTCTGCCTTCACGACATCTGCAGAGACCCTGCTTCCCGGCGAGACTGGGGCCACGGGCGCCCGGGGTTAGGCTTGGGGGTGCCCTGGGCGGGAGTGTGGGGGCGCACTCACATTTGCTGGGCCTGCTCTCCTGGCTGCCGTGAGGGACAGGCCTGTGCAACTCTGTGCACGTCCCTGAGCCCGTGGGGGCCCTGTGTGCTTGCAGGAGACGTGGGACCAAGACACGGACACCCCTGTCCAGTGTCTGCACAGATCGGGCCCTGTGACCCAGTGGGGTCGCTGTCGGGAAGGACTGAAGGTTCGGCCGGCCTCCCGTCACCGGATGGCGCTGTACTTGGGTGCGGCGTTGGCAGCATACTTACTTCCAGGAAAGCAGCTTCCTTCTCAGCACCGTGAGCGCGCTGTCATTAAGAAATCGCCGGGGCTTCAGGGCCAGCCTGCCCCAGCCCTGCCCAGCGGCAGGGAGGGCCAGGCCGCTTCGCATCGTCCCCGTCACCGTGAAGTGGGTGCCAGAGCCCCGGGTGCTCGCACGCTCGGAGAGCCTCTCCGAGACTCAGTCTTTCATCAGACCCTGGATCTGGTGCATTGAGGTGTCAGGAGTAAGTTCCTTTTAATTAAATTTCACAAAGAATGAATGTTAACTCTGAAAGTGTCTTTAATTTCCTCCCTGCAGCTGACAGTGTCTTTTGAAAAATGCACTGTGCACTTTAATCTTCGTCATTATGAAGAGCCCAGTTGTGAAGGGTGTATCAGTATTTCCTTAAATGAGTTCATTCTGTCATAAATTACGGTTATTTTGGGTCTGGTTTCGACCTCTCACTCGTGTTAATGAAAATTGGAAGTGTTCCAACTTCCTCTCCCAAGTTGTGCCAGCACAGGTGTGGCTCCCCCTGGGGCCACCCTGCTGCCCAGAGCAGGTGCCCCTTGACCTCCACAGGGGCCCCTCCTGTCACCAGGCGGGGCCTGTAGTAGGGCCGGGGCGAGCAGTGCCTGCGGGCTGATCTCTGTCTGGCCGCTGTGGCTCTCGGTGGGGCCGGGTAAAGCCTGCCCTCGGAAGGGCTGCGCCCATTGGTGGGATGCTGGGGGGGGCCTCGCCCTTGCCTCTGGTTCGGGGCTGGAAGCGGGGAGGGCTCAGTCTCCACCGGTCCCACCTCTAATTCCAGGCGACCAGACTGGGGGAGGGAGGGCCCATGTGCCTGCTTGCAGCCCCTGCCTGGGCAGGACCGGCCTTCGACGGCCCAGTCTCATCCTCCCACCACCTGGGGCCCGGAGGCTGCTGCCTCAGTGTTTGGTCTCGTCCTCACCAGCGTCTCTAGGTCCTTCAGCAGGAGACCCACGGACTCCTCAGCACGTTGGGAGTCCTGCCCAGAGAGTCCCGGTCAGCCCATTTGCCCAGCGTGGGGCGGTAGGTGGATGGACTCTGGGGAAATACTGGGCCCTGTTTTAGATGCACGGAGTTGAGGACCTTGGACACTGCCCAGTGGACGTGGGGCCCTGGGAGAAGCGGGCCCCACGGGTGCCGTGTGGTGTCAGGCAGACGAGATGGTGCCCGGAGCAGCGGAGGGCAGGAGAGGGGTTAGTGGGCAGCCTCCTTCCCACCTGTCTGTCTGGGCTCCAGGCTGGTGCCCCAGGCTGCACGCGGGAGGGCAGGTGAGGACTGCCTCCTGCCTTGGAGGGCCCTGCGGCTGAGGCGGGGCGGAGAGCAGAGGCCCCTCGAGCTTTTGTTTCCTCTGCCAGCCGCAGTGGTGGTCCCCGTGGACAGTAGTCGGGGTGCACTTCGTGGGTACCAGGCTGCCCGCTCCCACAGGGAGCTGCTGGTCTCGGGTGGGGTGGCCCTCCGTTTGGCCCCTCAGTGCCCTTCGTCCCCTCTGCTGGGACCACCAGGAGGCCGGGGCAGGTGTGCGCTGTGCTGGGCGTCGGGAGGGCCAGCTCACCTGGGGTGCTACACGGTGGTGGCCGGGTTGCACTGTCGGGAGGGGGCCCTTCCAGGGTGGCCTCGCTGTGCTCGGCCTCCACACCACGGAGTGTCCACCTTCGGTGGGGCCTGTCCTGAGTCCTCTCAAACCGCGTCATCGGTGGGCTGTGCAGCGAGGTATTGAGAGCCCTGGAGCGTCCCTCCAGGCCGGGGCCGGCGGCTGGGGCTGCTCCCTGCGGCTCCGGCTGCAGCGAAGGGCGGTTTCGATGAGTGTCTGTGGGAATGGACACGATTGTGTCGCCTTTAATGAGCTAACAATCGCGCGCCACCGTCTCAGCGGTGCCATTGTCAGGGATGAAGGGGACACGCAGACGAGGCCGGGCTCAGCTGTGTTGGGAACAATGCTGGCAGCCTCTCCCGGCTGTTAATTAATTCTCCCTCCCCGGTTTCCCGGGGAGTGAACTGGAGAAACAATTAACATGATACATGAGGCAAGGAGTTTAGAAATTCAAAAGGTGAAGGCAAGAATTAGTTTAATACATAATTAGACATATTATTTGTGACTGGGCGTTTTTTTAAACGTGGTTCACTGAGGCAGTAGGGCCCTATTTTTAGCCCCGGAGAGCCAATAAATACCTCTTTGGGCTGTTTTTCAACTCAGAAAGGCTCATAAATTTTCTTAATGATATTAAGTGGCTAATTACATTGTACATTGTTAGAAATAACTCCTACTGCAAATTCTAATACAACAAAAGTTGCAAGAGCAAGTTTTGCCAGGAGTTCGTTTGGCTAAATTACCCAGTGAGACTCTGGGTACTGGGACGTCCTGACCTCATTTCGGCAGCCAACTCCCGTCAGCTGCCGAGCCCGGGACACCCTGCCGCTGTCGGCACGGCGGTCCGGGTGGGGCCCTGCAGCCCGCCCCCTGCCGCCGACTGCCCCCACTGCAGCGGGAAGGTTGGTGGGCCTCGGGCCCCAGGGAAGGGTTCTGGTTCTGAGGTCAGGTTTGCGTGTAAAACCGTGAGTTCTGCATTTAATAAGGGCTTTCTTTGGGGGCTGGAACACGCAATAGATTTTCTCTCTCTCTTAATTTCCTCTTAAAATTTAATTTCGCCATAAAAACGACGGATAAAAAATTACTCCAGGAAAAGCGGTTCTAAGAGACACGCTCCCTGTTGAGGCAGAAGCGCAGACTCAGTGCTGCGACCCGGGAACCTGCAGGCGGCGGGGAGCCTCCCCTGCAGCGCCGCTGGGGCCACCGTGTGCCCCTGGCCCCTTTGTCGTGCAGTGAAGCCACGCCTCCCTGCCGAGGACACCCCGACAGTGAGGCTGGAGAGGTCCCTGATGACCGCCTGGCCGCTCCCCACACTGGCGTCCCCCAGTGCGTCCGCCGCAGAGTCTGCCCAGGTGGTGACGAGCTTGCTCGGAGGCTGCAGTCGGGGAAGGCCTCCGACACCCAGGCCGAGGGCCGGCCAGAGGAGGAGCCCACGGCCCCCGGGGGCGCAGCAGCCTGGGGCTGGCCTGCAGGACTGGGGATGTCATTCTGGGGCAGGTTTGGAAAAACACAGAATTAAAGGAAGCAGATTCTAGTCTTGAGATCCCAACCATCCTGGTTATGCCACAGCGACGGGGCTGCTGGGCGTGCTGACACCCGCCCCTTGTCCCTCAGACTGGTGACCCTGGCACAGCAGCAGGGTGGGCTGGCCCCGCTTGGCCTGCTTGGTCTTGCCTGGTGCCTGTGACGTGTGTCACCCTGTCTATTCGGAGAATCGAGGGGAGGGGACCAGCAGGCATCAGTGGTTTCTGGCCGGAAGTGTCGCCATGACAACGCAGGAGGTGCTGGCAGCAGGCACTTGCTTAGTTCTGAGTCTCACTACCCCCTAGGCAACTTCGAAGTCCTTTCCCCGGAGAGAAGCTGGCGTGTCTGTGAAGCGTGCCCCTTGTCGCTCCCAGGCCGTGGCACTCAAGTGAACGCCCCGCTTTGTGTGGGTGCAGAAAAGCAGACGCGCACACTCCGTCTGCTGCCCTTTGTGGACGCGTTTCCGTGGGAGCCCCCGGGAGGCTCCGAGAGCCAGCTCACCAGGGGCGAGGCAGGGCCCTGGCAGGGCACCCACAGTTCTGCTGTCCTGTTGGTGCCGGGGCACAGGAGCTCCGCGTCCCAGGCAGCCGTCCCACTACCGTCCTGCCAAATTGCCCTCACTGCCCGGCTGCTGCCCACCAGGCACAGCCAGGAGCCCCGGGCCGGCTCTCAGGGGTCTCTGGCCTCCAGCCCTCCCGCAGCCACCGCCCCTGTGAGCGTCCATGCGTGCCGGGCCCGGGAGTCGCCCGTGCTGGCTCAGGAGTCCTGGGGACTCAGGTCCCTTTCCACTTCTGTGTGTGCTGGGGTGGCTTTGTAGCCTGCTGAGCCTTAAGTATCCTATCCCGGAACCCCCGGCACCTGAGATGCCGATGGACTTCCAGGAACAGGCTTGTCAGTGCAGCAAGGCTGGCAGGGTCGTCTGGGCCCAAGAACACGTGGGCAGGCCGGCCTCTAGGCTCCAGTTTGGACACACACGGGGCAGGAGGGGGACTGCGTGCCCCTCAGAGATGGGGCACGGCCAGGGCACCGCGAGGCTGTGTCCTGGTCACAGGGTGAGCCAGGGGAGGGAGATGGTGGGGGGCTGTGCCAGCCCAGGCCCTCAGGTGCAGTGGGGTGCTCTGCCCGGCCACCTTCCGACCTGGGGCCACGCTCAGTGTCCCAGTGGACAGGGTCGGCACTGTCAGGGGGCCACACGCCCAGCAGTTCACCTGAAGAGGTGTTGGGCTGTCCCTGTCACCAGAACACCTTGCCCACATATCCTGGGGGCTCTGATTTTTTGGTCCCAGTAATGGGTGTGATGCCCAGATCAAAACTGGGTGCAGATGTAGGAGAATGAGAGTGTCCCCTTGCTCCTTGCTCTGTCTCGTCAGCCCCGTCACTGGGCACTCCCGGCCGCACTCCGCCCGCACGCAGTGCCCTCACCCACGGGGCAGTGAGCCTGGTGGGGAGGGCCTGGAAGCCAGCTACGCACTGCTGTCTGGCCATGACAGAAGGACCCGAGAGAGCCACCAGGGTGACGTCTGGAGCCCTCCAGGGCTGTGGACACCAGCATCGTGCCACTGAGGAACTGAGTCGGAGATGGCACAGGGAGGGCTGAACTTGGGGGTGCAGCCAACTTGGGGCACGGCGGACGCGTGTGTGCCCGCAAGTGCTGCAAGTCAGTTCACTCCCCACCGTTAGAAGCCAGGAAAAGCAGAGGGGTTGATCCCCGCGTCAGTGGGCGGAAGGGAGCGGGAAGGGGTGGGAATGGAAAGGCAGAAAAGGGCTGCTGGGAGAAAGCGGGTGCACGGCGTGCAGCGCCTGTGAAGTGGGCACGTCCTCACAGGGTGCGGATGGTCCAGCTTCGCCCGCGGAGGGGCGGCGACCCTGGGACGCTCGAGGGAGAGGCTTCCAGCGAGATGCCTGGGAGGCCCGCCGACTCCGCTGGTGGGTGCTCAGACACTGGAGACGGGGCCCCACGGACCGCCCACAGACTCCTTCAGAGCAGGGGACGCCTCTCAGTCCTCTTTCTTGGCGTGGCGAACACAAGAGTGCTCACAAGAGTGAGATAAGGACGCTGTGAGAACAGGAAAGAGCGGACCAGCGCTCCGAGGCGTGGGCAGGCACCAGCTCCCTCACGCGCCAGGACGGGCTGCAGGCAGACCGAGGTCTCCGTCTGCTGCCAGCCCCGCCCATATGTGCTCTGCATCCCCGGCAGGGGACAGTGGCGCGCGGTGGCCCGGTGATGCGTATTTCAAAGGGAATCACAGCAGAGGGTTCGCTTGTGTGGCTGAGGTGGGCACACCGGAACCCGGGCGCAGGATGAGAGATGACTCTTGTCATTGGAATGGCTCGGAAATACGCCCACCCAGACACACGGACGGCGGAAAATCTCCTGACTCCAGAAGGCCGTTCGTTTTTATTTCTGCGCCAGAAATTATGAAGAAGCTTAATGATGCAATTAAAGGTGAAAAATCGTTCCTTTTATTACGTTTTCTCTGTTAGAGAAAGTAGAAAGAAAACTGCTTTTTTGCCTCCTTCCCTGCATTTTACAAAGTATGTCATGCGTGAGTAATTTGCATTTAGTTTATCTGTAGTCATTTTGAACTTGAATTTTTCCGTGTTATAAGTGAAATTAGCCCCATGGCAGAGCCTGAAGTGCAGCTCGAAGAGAACGCCTCACATCAGGGGCAGCTGGCTCTCCCTGGAGCCGCTGGCCACGGCCCCGCCCAGGAGGGCCCGCGGGGCCCCGTGGATGGAGGGCTGGGCCGGGCTGATGGGAGGAGGCACTGAGCAGGGCTGTCCAAGGTCGTGGAGGGCAGAACCCTCGGGTGGGGTGCAGCTGAGGCCACAGATTCTGGGTGCCGACCAGGTGGCTGGGGCTGCGGCCAGCAGTGGCCACTCAAGTAGACAGGCCTCTTGCTGACTCTGGGAAAGACGGTTTGAGTTAGTCCCCAGTCTGTTTTAATTATGAAAAACCTTAAATGTGCAGGAAGTGCAGATGATGGATGAACGCCTGTGTGTTCACTGCCCAGCGTCCTCAAGTCTAGTTGTTGTTTCTTTTTGGCTCAGCTCTTCCATTTATTTCTTGTTTAGAGACTAAGTTTTATACCCACCATCGAAGCTTCCTCCTCTCCTCTCCAGAGGAGGCCTCAGTCATTTCCCAGCCTGCCTCGGCGCTGCACGGTGTGGCCCCGCGGACAGCAGGGGCTGCCCTGGCCAGCGCTCCGCGGCTGTTTGTGACTGGCGTCCCGCTCAGACATCCCCTCGCAGCGTGCGCGCTGTCTTCTCGTGTTCGTTCGCCTTGGCGGGTAGAGCCACCTGTCGTTGGCCTCCACGCTGTGTACTTCTCCGTGGTGCACACATGCTAGAATGCATCCGTCGTTTCCGAAGTTCTTTGACTGGAATTACAACCAGCTCCAGTCCCGCAGTCTTGCACGCTCTCCTCCTGCCCTGCATGGAGATGCTCTGATTGGGGAAGACACTGGGTTCTGGGGTGGACTGCCCCCCGAGGCCCCAGCAGTGGCCCCACCCTGTCCTGTGCCCCAGGGCTCGCTCGCTGGGGAACTAGGGCCCCAGTCGCATGCTGGCCCACGTCCCCCTGCAGGACTGACGGTCAGTGCACGTGGCTCTGCCTGTGCCTCCCGACTGCCCGGCCCGCTTGCACTCTTGGCCTGCTGCACCTCTTCCTTGTGGGCTCTGAGGGGTTAGCTCTGTGTCTGTGTCCTGGACACCCATCTGGTGCTGTCCTGTATGCACTGCAGGCTGTCATCCTGCGCCGTGACCGCACCGGCACCTCCATTGTGCTGTCTCTGTCGCACGCAGACTTTAAATGTTCGCGTGGTCAGATGTATTGGTTTTTAGAATTTATGATTTTGAGGGTGTTTGTTTTTGCACTCAGCACCTGGATGAATGGAACTGGGGGTGTAACTTCGTCCGTCTGCAATCCTTCCGTGGGGCCAGAGGCAGGAGAGGCCTCCAGGGCGGTGGGAGAAGGGACCTGTGAGCCTTGAAGACGACAGTGGGGCAAAGGTGGCAGTGACCCAGGAAGAGGCGGAACGGGAAGGCCTCGGGGTGGGAGAGGCTTGGCCTGGCCCAGAGGACCGGGGAAGAGCCCTGCTGGCTGGGACGCGGAGGTGCCGCTGAAGGGGTCTGGCCCGGGGGCAACGAGAAGGTCCAAGGTCAGGTGGGGGGCAGGGCTCAGCTTTAGGGGACCCAGTGTTGTGTTAAGGGATCTGGACATTGTCCTAAAGGCGATGGCTGTCTTTTGGTAGCGCGGTGTCATGGTAGGGGCCCGCTTAGCATGTCCTGGTGAGTGCCGGCTGGGGCAGGTGGCGTGCACGGGTGAGTGGGCCTCACAGAGGCCCTAGTGGCATCTCATTGAGTTTGAATTGTTAGTTGATTTAGTTCCAACCCAGACAAACATTTTACTTTTTGATGTTTATGTCTGTTAATGTGAATTAGCCAAACCGTCATGGCTCCCACTCTGGGGGACTGGTGGACTTGGCATCCAGAAGGCCCCTCCTGACACAACACACCAAAGGATGCTGGTGTGTTTTTAAAAAACGTGACTGCAAAGGAAGAGAGACTCTCACGGACCAAAAAACATGAGAGAGGGTCAGTGCAGGGGGTGAAGAAGCATCGTCAAAGCTGGTATTTGCCCAGGGCACCGACCGGCCAGAGCAGTGCCCAGGAGAGCAAGGCCCTGGGGGCGGGCCGGCCTGGCCACCCCTGCTCCGCACCCCCTTCTGTTCTGCGGGCGGGGGACTGGCTTCTGTGGGTAGCTGCGGCTGTCCTCACCTGTGACGGGCCCCGCCCATGGGCCCTGCCCTCTCCTTCTGCAGGCTGTCGCCTGTGCAGGGGGAGAGAGCAGACACCGACTTGGACCTTGCTGACCGCCGGTCTGCTCTCCATGCCGTTTCCTGCGCGGCTGGCCCTTCTGGAGAGGATCGCATCCTCCCTGCCGAGACCAGGCGCTGGATGTCCCAGCTCTGGCCCCGTGGAGCCCCGCCGGCTCCCCGGGGCTGCACGGGCTGCCCGAGCCATGTGCTGACCCTGCCGCGTCTTCTGTCTTGCAGTCCGAGCCCGAGGGCTTCTCCCGCTTCCACTTGTATGTCTGCGCCGCTTTCCTCGTGCGGTGGAGGAAGGAGATACTCGAAGAAGGAGATTTCCAAGTAAGTGAGCACCTTGTAAAAGGCTCCGTGTTTGAGCTTCTGTGCGGGGAGGCTCCTTCGCACCTCAGCTCAGGGGCTTGTTTGTGAAGGGTGCAGAGAGGCCGGCGGGCAGCCCGCCCTCCCCCCGCGGTCCCCGCTGCTGGCTGCTGGGGAGCGTGCCAGGGGAGGCAGCCGATCTACGGGCCACCTTGTTCGTGGGGCCACCGTGCCTGTCCTCTGCAGAGGCGGCAGTTGGCTGGGACGAGTCCGGGACGATGCTGGGCCCAGGACCAGCCACCGGGTAGCTGTGTGACTTGGGGCACGAGGATCAGCCTCTCTGGGCCCCAGTTCCCCGCTGACGTAGAGGGAGAGCCACATCCGCACCCTTCATCAGGCTCTGGGCCCACCTAGGGGCTCCGAGTGGCCAAGTCCCTGGCCCATCCTCCCCGATGTAGGCCTGTGCATGGTGGCCCAACTCCCTGTGGGGGTAATCCCCCCCCATGAGCCGGGCTGGAGGTACCCTTCCTCTTCCAGTGAGGGACGGGCTGGGGGTGGCCTGGGCAGTACGCTTGGCCTGGTGGAGGCAGGGCCCCGCCGGGGGCCGTGGGGAGCAGCCCCGTCCTCTTGCATGGGTGAGGGCACGTGTGCTGTTGCTCACCCGCAGACAGTGCCCTGCTGTGGCAGGTGTGGACCTGGGACTCCGGGGAAGGTGTCTGCTGGCCTTCGCAGGCCTGCCGTTCTAGCTCAGAGGGTGATGGGGGCAGGGGGCAGGCCCAGCCCAGTGGCCCTGCGGCAAGAGCCTGGGGGCCTGTGAGTCCTGCACAGGGCCCGGGTGGGGTGGGGGACTCGAAGCTGCTTCTCCCCAAGACTGGAGATGAACCGGGCTCTGCCATCATGGGGGCTGGATGGAGAGTGAGTCTGTTTGCACGCCACAGTGAGCTGGAGAATCGGACCAAATGGGACGAGAAATAAGGAAACAGAAATCAGGTGAAGAACTCTGGGCACCCTGGTGAGCACCGGAGTTGTGCCTGCCGTGGTGGCACTTCAGGACAAGGACTCCGGCCCGACGGAAGACAGCTGAGTAGCTGAGGCCCGAAGCTGCCTCCAGCAGAGAGGGTGTTCAGGGAGGGGGCTCTCCAAGCCCCAGCCTCGGCGGGGCTGTGATCTGTCCCGTGGGAAATAACGTGGTTCTCTGCGTCATCTCCATGGGAACAGAATCATTTTCGGAGGAGGATGTCTTCCCCGAGAAAGGCAGGCCCTCCTAGCATTACCGAGGCCTGGCCTGCAGGTGCCGGCGAGGGCAGCAGGGAAGACGGGGGCTGGCTTCTCTCTCCCAGGCCTTGGGTTCTGAGACCTGCTCAGGCCTTCGATCTCGTTCCCTCCAGCCTGCATTCTGCCCTCTGGTCCAGGGTGGCCCATCGGTGGAAGGGTCTCCGTGCTGGTCTACCACTCCCCTCAGATTTCCCCTGGGCCAGGCCCTGTGTGGTGCGTCACCAGACTGGGATCCCTCCCACAAGGGGCTGGGGTGGCCAGGGAGAGACAGAAGGGGCAGGTCACTCTCAGAGTGGGGCCGGGAACAGCAGGCCTGCAGCAGAGGGATGGCAGTCACCGATGAGGGGAAGACAGGACACAGGTGTCAGAGAGACCAGGGAGGGCGGGGCAGGGCTGCCCGGTGACGGAGTGGGTCTGGAGAGGCTGGCAGGGGATGTGAGCCTGGGGGGAGGGTCAGGAGGTGAGCCAAGGGGAAACAGCAGTCGGGGGGGCTTGCCCCCTCTGCTCCCCGGGCAGGGGAGCCCTGGGTCAGCTGGGCACTGGGACAGGACCCCAGATGTGGTGGAGGACAACAGTGGAGTGACAAAGGCTGGGGCAGGAGCCCTGGGGGAGGTGGCAGGTAGAGGAAGGGGGTGTAGGGAGCAGACTCCCAGCAGAGAAAGTGGGAGCCCGACAGCGGAGTCTGAGGAGTCACGAGACACCCCGAGGGGAGCAGCAGCAGCCCCATGGGAGCGGTGCCGGCCGGCTGGGGGAGCCCTGAGCAGCACACGGGGCCGCAGCCGAAGCGCGGGGGCTCCCAGCGGCACCTCTGGTTAGAGCTGCTGGGGCAGAAGCTCCCGGGGGCGTGGACCCGGGGCACACGCCTCACCCCGTGAGGTCTTGGTTGGTGCGCTCTTCTGTTGGCTCAGCAAACGTGAACGAGAACTTCACGGAGCAGGAAGGACCCGGAGGAGGCGGCTGCGGGGGACTTGGGGCGCGTTGGCAGCGTGCACGCTGGGTTGCCGTGAGCCTGGACGGCGAGGACGGGGGCAGCGGGGGATGGCGGGACCTGAGCTGAGCAGATGGCGACGGTGTCATCGGTCCAAGCGTCTGTGGGACGTCCACAAAGTCCATTGTCCAGCCCGGCCTGGGAGCGGCCCAGGTCTGGGGGTGCAGGCTGCACCCATGTCCTCCAGGGGCCAGAGTGGTGCGTTTGCTGAGTGCCGTCCTCCACGACTAGATACTGACAGCGGTTGGTGTTTGGGACTCGAAGGGCCTCTTCAGAGGAGGGGCCGTGCAGGCAGTGGCCTGGGATGCTGGGTGGCCGTGGACACTGGCGGGCATGGCTGCAGGGGCTGGTCCCCACCCTCACAGCCAGGGTGCTTCTGTGATTCACGGACACTCGGGAAATAAACTGACCTTTGAGCCGAAGAAATTGTGTGTGGAAAAACAAAGGTGACTTATGTAAAGATGGCGAAGGGACTAATGAGTAAAGATGAGCAGACGGATCAGGACACAGTTGGTAGAGTTGTTAAGTAGACACCTCTCAGAGGGGCGTTGGAAAGTGTCAGGGAAATAGGCCAGCAGGTCTTAACCAGAACCAGCAGGCAGTGCGAGCCACAGGCCTCCGAGTTTGGACGCAGAGATGGACAGATTTGGGCAGAGAATAAAATGCCAAAATTGCCTCGAGATGAGGTTCAAAAAATAACCCGGATGGCCCTGTAATCTGGGGTCGGATTCCAGCACTGCCAGCAGCCCGTTTCCAGAGGGGCCCTCAGCCAGAATGCGCCCTCCTCGTGGGCTCTTTCACACTTGCACACGTGTGTGCTTTGTGGCTCCCCAGCCTCAGGGGCGGGCCTGTGTTCCCCGCTGGGTGCCCGCCGCACACTCACCAGCCCGGCCCCTCTCCCTCTGACTGTTGGTGCCTCCTGTGGCCGGGGTGCCCCGTGTCTGGCCGTATCTCCCTCTCCACGAGGGGGCCAGTGGCCCACTCAGCAGCCCCTCAGCCCTGCCCGCCCCCTGCAGCCGTCCCCGGCCTGGGATGGCGTGGAAGTGCGTGCACGTTAGATGGAGAGTTTGTTTATTATCACAAAAGCTAGAACCTGGAAGAGTGAGATCAGGGTGTAACTCCACACACAGTATGAACACAAGCATCCCTAACGAAGGGCCGACCAGTTTAAACCATTCCTGTAGCCAGTGAGAGCGTTCCAGACAAACTGTTTTACTCAGGAGTTCCGCATCAGCCGTGATTTTTACATCATTGCGTCGGGGCCCCCCTTGCAGGGCTCAGGGCTGAGATTTGTCACTGTGATAGGGTGGGGGCACAGCCAGGTGGGGGGGCGCGGGAGGTGCCTGGCTCCCCTCCCCTGGGGCCACGCAGGGTGTGCTCCCTGCTACAGTGGGCAGCACCACGGTCCTGCCCAGGGCATCCCCAAAGACACCCGAACCCAGGGGTTTTCCTGGGGACAGGTCACGGAGGCACTCTCTGCCCCCGAGGCAGAAAGCTGGGTCACTGGCACCACCTGGTTTGCAGGAGCAGTGCAGGCAGCCTTCGGGGGTGTCTCAGGGGCCAAGTTCAGGTGCCAGCTGGGCTCAGCCGCAGCCGGGCCCCTCACTGTCAGCCT
>PVKM010040620.1:0-13397 GCA_004027735.1 Carollia perspicillata
GGCTTCAGCACAGAAGGCCCTGCATTCCAGAAAGGTGCTCAGTCCCTGACAACCCCTGTTTCTCTGTTCAGTGATAATGACTGACTGTTTCAGGGGTTGGGATAGCCATCTCTCAGACAGAGAAGACCCCTGTGCTCAAGGAGCTAACATCCTAATTCTATCAGGGAAAGACAGATCTGAATACCTTCATGCATTAATCAAATAATACACAAACAATAGTGGGAAGAAAACACCAGTACACTCCCCTCCTAATTTTCGATACAGAAATTAATAGAGGCTTTGCTCTATTAAATTTCCTAACATCACACAGACAGTGAAAGGTAAAGCCAGCATTTATATAGTTTTAAGATTTTATTATTTATTTTTAGAGCAAGGGGAAGGGAGGGAGAAAGAAAAGGAGTGAAACTGCAACGTGAGAAAGAGACATCAATCAGTTGCCTCTAACATGCCCTAACCAGGGGCCAAACCCATGAACCAGGCATGTGCCCTGACCAGGAATTGAACTGGCAACTTTTAGCTTTGTGGAATGATGCCCAACTAACTAAGCCACACTGGGCAGGGCTAAAGCCAGCATTTAAAACCTGCAGTTTCAATGCCCATATGCCCAGCCTCAATACTTTACCACCTTATGAATTGCTAATATAAGATTTAAACAGAGTGAGGCCACAGGGAAAACCCCCTTCTTACACAGAATGCTGATTAGCTCCTAAAAAGATCATTTTCTTCCCCATCCCTTAAGCTGGCTAAGGATCTGTGTTCCTAACCACCAGGCCACATGGAAGGTGAAGTAAAGGTTATCCCTAAGGCTCATTTGCTCCTGCTCCTGGCAGACTCGGGAACCCTTCCTCAGAGCTCTACCTCCGCCCTGGAGAACCTTCGGCAGAGAAGTTCCTGATGGCTATGCAACTGACCCAGGTGAGCACAAGGGTGCAGGATTCCTGAAGCACAGGGGTCCTTTGCCTGTGAGGAGTTGTTTGCCAAGAGCATCTACCATCAGAATGTGGAGAACAAGCAATGCTCCAATGCCAGCCAGAGCTCTATGCCAAGAAAGAAAAATGGAACCCATTTCTTTCAGACCTTCGGGTTCCCCAGCAGATGACAGGGTGATAAACAAGGACCATGTCCGAGAGATAGTTCCGGTTTCTAAGGCTGAGTGGTCTATCCATCCACCCAACCACATTTGGAGGAAATGGATGATCTGGTGCTATTGGAGGGAACTTATTTATCACACTGCCCAAGGCACACCCTCACTTTGTGGAGGAGTACATCGAGGCCAGGCTTGGGGAAAATGACGTCTCAAGGTCACACAAAATACCAAAGAAGAGACAGGTCTAAGCCCTACGTCGTCTGACTCCAAACACATTTCCAAAAAATATTCCTCCACTTGGCTAGGCTCTCAAGTTATTTATGGGGAACAGGACTCCCCGTTCTATACTTCCTACCCACATAGGCTTTGGGGCAAGGGAATAGAGCTCAGAGTCCATGGCTGTCTGGCTGGCATCAGTTGTAAGGGGAAGGCTGAAAACTTTTTGCTCCATGTGGCCCAAACCGGTCTAAAACTGCTCTTGAGGCACCACCAACAGACCTAAGATGTGCAGTGGGCAGAATCTAGAAGGTGGAAGAAGTAGAGAAAGAGAAGAATAAAGGGAAATAGTTGGCAGGTTCTCAGCCTAGGCTGGACCAGAGTGAGATCCAGAACTCTTCTTCCCCATCTTCCATCTCTTGTACCTCATGCCCACCCAGCACCTACAAGGCAGAAGCTGAGGGGAGGAGCCCAGGATTCACAGGCAGACAGAGCTGGGTTCACCTCCCAGCTTCATTAACATCTGCTGTGTGACCTTGAACAGATCTGAACACCCTCCCTCCCCTTCTCCACCATACCCTTGATCTTTTTTTTTGTCATCTGTTAGAACACCGGAGTTACAGACTTGTGGGGCAAATCAGAGAGCATATTTATAAACACTTCTCAGAGGACCTGACCTAGAAAGCCCCTGATAAATGGAAGCTATCACCATCGTTGGTGGGAACACTTCACTACCAGCTTCCTGCACTGCATTGTGAAGTGCTGGTGGGGTAGCTCCCAGCTCACTCCAGCTCCTGGGTTGGGCTTGTAGGGCAGCCACGCCCACGCTCTGGCTCCTTTAGCTGGTGGGGCGGGGGAGGGGCGGGTTTAAGCATAGAGTCCTCCTGGTGCAGCTGGAACTATGCTGACAAGATCTCAGCATCGCAAAGCGATAAATTAGAAGGCGGGGGAGACACTGTCATGCTACAGAGGGCTGTGCCATGTACTTCCTTTAATTGGGAGCCTCTCCAGAGCACTTAAAGTCCAATTTCCACTTGCCAAAATTCTGTTTCCTCGTTCCTGTCTAGGAACTCGCCTAGTGTGAATGTGAGGACTGCGGAGACTGCTGTAATCTTTCCCTCTATCCCCTTCTCCTGCCTTCTCAGAAGGCTCTTTGAAGAGGTCCTGGTGGGGCTGCTGACTGGCAGGGAGCAGCAAGGGGACACTTGTACTTAGACGAAGCTGCCCACTATCTTGGGCCTTTCAATTCACCATGCCACTGCCGCCTCAGGCCAGCCAACGCCCTGTCATTCTAGGTTACCCTCAACCAGAGCTCAGACCCTGCAGGGGAGGGGGGTACAGTAAAGAAACACAAGTCAGCTTTGTGACAACCATGCAGACACATGTCACAACAGTCACTCCTCAGATGGTGCCCCCTGACCTCTGAGCTGAGTAGAAGAATTTAGGGTCAGCACATTCAGGGCTTGCTCTGCCTTCCCTGCTTCTCTGATCACCTGCTACAGGCCTGATACCTCAGATCTTTCCACAAACCAAGTTCAGTGTAGCAGCAGAGAAGAGAGTTTGGAGGAAGCAGACCTCAAATCAAGCCCACCTTTGTGGCTTTTGGCTCCTTAACCCTTCCAAAGCCAGTTTGTCATCTGTAAAGGGGTGATGGACATACCACCGCACCAACTTGCATGATAGGACTGCATGAGGGCAGGGAGGCGAGCATCTAATGCAGAACAGGCATGGCATGCCCTTCCTCTCCTTCAGGGGAGGCAGCTGGAGAAGCAGAAATCACCAAACCTTCACATCCAAAAAATCCTCCAGTCCCTACTTCTGGTATATGGAACAAAGGAGAAGGCCACAGACTCTCTGTATCCAAGACAGTAGACCAGGAATTGGGCATTTTTTGGAAGTTTGGCTGGTCATAGTAGCCCTCCTCTCACCAGGGCAAGAGCCATGTGGCTTCATCTGCAGCCCAGCCTGAGTGCAGTCTCTGAGAATCACCCTGACCTTAGACAGTCTGGCTTAAGGAGCCCCAGTTCCCTATTCTGGGCCTGGTACCACATCAGTCTCGTGGTTGGTGTAGCTCTGCTCCCATGGCCCAGGTTTGATCCATTTGCACTTCCTCCAAATCCAGGGAACTGGCCTGATGCCCACGTCCTCCCAGGGTTTGACCTGCTTGGGCGCACCTTGAACCCCTGGCATGGAGGCTGTGGTCCATTGTCAACACTTACTCTTGTTTCCCCCACCCACACCCACCACACCTGAAGCACCACCGGTGCCCTCCAAGATTTCAGAATACTGAAGATATGACTTATACCTATATTTAAAAGAACTTAAGAAGTCTCTAAATATTTGTGTGCCCCCAAATGAGTATATTCTTTAGATGCAAAAGGTTGAAATTCCAATATTATTATGCAAAGTATAGAGAAAGTATTTTTTAATATTGATCACTTGCAATGACATTTGGGAGCCCCACAGATGATGTTCTAAGTTAAGAGTTCACAAACATGTTTAGGTGATTGAGTATCTGAAAGTTTCTGTCCTCTTTGCAAAAGCAAAAAAAAAAAAGTTGTTTAATTCCTTTACGAGTTGTAAAAATACCAACGTAGGTCACTCCTACCTAGTCTTATTTTGTTTAAGCACTGTGCTAAGTGCTTTACACAACTCACTCCATCCTACCAATAATTGCTATTTCATAATTGAGAAAATTGAGGCTCAGAGAGGTTAAATCACGTGTCCAATGTTACTCCGCAAGTTGGGAGTCAGTAAATCAATCCAGAAAGTTAAATTAATTCCACAGCCTTTCTTCCTATCCTCCCTGCCCCATCCCTGGATCATAGAAAATGCCCGTCATTTAGATGTGACTATGTGTTTTGTAAACCACATCGAATTACAGCCATTAACACATGGGCTGACTCACACACCAAGACAGCAAATCCAGGCATGAGTTATCTGTTTGATGATAACTGTCTGCTAATTTTGCTAATTGTGGGTTCATTTGTCAACTGCTATTGAGTGACAGCAGGCAAGCAGTAGGAGGCACCAAAGGTTTAAGAAAAACATATGGGAGAAGAGCTTCCCTGGGAAGCATTTCGATGTCTTAGTCTATTTTCTTTCCTCCTGCCAACTGTAAAAAACCACATTATTGGGTGTCAGAGGCAGAATAACTTGGCCTGTTTCATGGAAACCTGTGTTCTTTTAGCAATGCCTGTCCCCGCATGCCCACAGAGACCCTGCTTAGAGGCCCTCCTGGTGTTCCAGCCCAACATTCTGGAGGAGTGCACCACCTCCGCACCAGCAGCAGCGGGCCAGTGCGGCCGGGGACTCTTGGTGAGGGATGGGGCACCCCCGTGGGGCCAGAAGCTCACCAGAAGCTTTGTGGTGGATGGACAGCACAGCTCTGATATGCTTCTCACCCTTGTGGAATCACACTTCTAAGATGACCCACGTTCTATATGACATGACCCTCCACCTCCCTCACTCTCTGGCTGAGGCGGAACACCTGGCCCAAGTGCAGACACATCATAGACTGAACAGAAAACAAGGGCTTTGAGCCTCACTTGAAAGCTGAACTGTCTGCCAGATCCCCATCTTGGAAATGGACAGAGCAACAGGCTCCAGGCTCCAGAGGGAGTACAGGGGGCTGAGCCAGAAGGTGGCGGCAATGACCAGGGAGGGGTGTGGGGATGCAGGAGGTGAGAGTGAGTACAGGGAGTCCATTGGTGCAAGCTGGAAAATTGAGCAGATTCCTAAAAAGAGGAGGTGACTCCAGGAGAGAGGTGAGTCTGGGGCCCCAATGCCTGTCCTGTTCCTGGGACCTAAACTGCCAACGTAAGTGAATCCCTCCTGTCTTTGGCTCCTCACTGGGTCTCAGAAACCTCAGAGACTGCAGGGGGGTTCCGTTTCTTTCCTCATCATCCCCTTCACATCCGGGCCCTGCTAGTCACCTGCCTTTCAAGTCTCTTGATCCTTAGCAAGCTGTTTACAAGGCTTTCTACACTTGCCTATTGCTCACTCCCAAGTTCCCAGTCTCCTACTTGACTCTGTCTCCCACTGTGATCCTTTTTCCTGGTTCCTGCTGAGCTGGGGCTCATTTACATTTCACTCACCAACCTCATTTAGTTAATTTTCTACAGTTAATTCAATGTTCACAAAAAGTAGCCTTGGATTGCATCTGCATTTATCACCTTCTGGGGCTCTGGGAGGGTTCTGGAGTGGTGGCTTGCCTGCTGAGATCCCCACTTAGGCAAAGGCAAGGACACAGCTCACAGGCTGGGCACAGAAGACCCTTCTGCAGGGTGAGCTCAGCAGCTTCCTCTGATGGCAGCCCTGGGGGTCAAACCCCTGCAGGGCAGCCAGTGACCTCTGCCTGGGCAGCTTTGCCCAGGGAGGAGCTACCTGGACTGCACCTTCCTGCCTTGTAATAATTCACTGTGCACACATCTCTAGGTTGATTGCCTGTTGTGCAAAGCATTTCCTTTACCTTAGCCTAAAATAGTTTCGGCTTTGGAGGATGAGGGGCTGGGGTAGGGGTGGGGGGTTGCTGTTTAGAGCCTATGTTATTATAAGGGCTGGGAAGTAAACAAGAGACTTCACAAAATTGCAACGGCAAAAGGGTAGGAGCTTGTGAACAAGCCACGGAGAGCCCCTGGGTCATGACAAGCGAAAGGCAGTGTGGGTCAGCTCAATCTCCTTCTTCATTCTCGAGTAGCTGGCTGCAGAAGTGGGCTTCACGGTGGCATAACTGTCAGAGCCCACATCAACTAGGTGTCGACTGTGACCAACTTTTTGTTTTAAGCCTTCTACTACCCTTCAGTCTAGTTAAGAAAACACGCAGCAAGTAATAGTAACCGAAGTCTGCCATTCTGTTAAGGAACAGGTTACAAGTTCGTCAGTAACCCTTTCTTTCTTCATCCCCAATGCACCAAAGACTGGATCCCATCACTTGTTTTTCCTGCATTTGTCCCATCTCAGACCTTATTGGGGAGGAGTTGTCTGCCCTGGTTTCTTTTGAGTTTTATTTGGACCCCAAGAACCATAATAATAAGAATGTCACGGCATATGTCGAGCTTCCCAAAAAAATGGTTCCAGAAATCTGCCTATAGCTTGTATATCAGGCCTAATTTTCTACCCGGTATCTCAGTGGTCTACAATATTGACCCCCTAGGATCTTGGGGTAGCAGGACAGGGGCTGGGATCACAGTCCCCGACCCACCACCTCTGCCTAAGTATGCAAAATGCTGTGAGCAGCAGACTCCCATTGACTGCATGCAGAAGTCTCCATCTCCCCATGGGCAATGAAGTCAAAGTACCGAGAAGCAGTGGTTCCTCCTCTCACTAGCCACCAGCCCAATCCTGAGCCTTGATTGGCTGCTTTTGCAGCTCCCCTTTATTCTGGCTGCTCTCTGCATTTTTCTTCACATCTCTTCCTCTGGCCTGATGAGCAGGAGGGCTGGTACAGTTCTAAGGAGCCCACTGTAGCAAGGCAGAGAACCTTTCTCCACCCCAGCAAGCTCTCCCGGGTAGCTGACACCAGCTTACCCAAGTCTGGTTCTGTGTGTTGTCAATCAGGGGGGCCCTTCGGGTCCTTCAAGCCACCAGCCAGCCTGCTGGTACCATTTGGGAAAAGAAATGCCTTCGTGAGTTGTTCTTCATTAACCAGGAGGGACCTCTGAATGTGACCGAGTCTTCATCAGCTTCAGAAGAAAAGGCTATGAGTGGACCTACTCAAAACTGCCTGGGAAACAATCACCGTTCAGCATCCTCAATGGCTCCCCTAAGAAAGTAATGTTGGCACAGATTCCAGTAGACCTTTAAGAGGGCATTTTATTAAAGTCTCAGAACCAATTAGACACAAGTCATGCTGGGTCTGTCGGGCTCAATTTATGTTCTCTCTACTACCCAAAGAGGAGCTGAGTCAGGCAGGCAGGTCATCCTGGAAGAGGCAGGGATCAATTCCAAGCCTACCTTCCCTCGGTGACCCAGAGTGGTCTCTTCCCCTCCCTCCCACCACCAGTATCTATCTCCATGCAGAGCCACCCTTAGTCCCACCTGGGGCGTCGGAGCAACATCTGAGCTTCACTGTCCAATATAGTAGCCGCTGGTCACATATGGTTATTGACTATTTGAAACATGACCAGTCTGAACTGAGATATGCTGTAAGCATAAAATATGTACTAGATATTTAAGACAGTATGAAAAAAAGGTAAAATATTCCATTAATATTCTTATGTCCATTGCACATTTAAATGATAATGTTTTGGGATATATGGGATTAAATAAAATATAGCACCTGTTTTGTTTTTCTACATATGACCACTAGAGAATTTAAAAGTACATTTGTGACTTGTATTATAATCCTTTCAGACAACATTGTTCTAGAGACCTCTTCGGCTGGAGAGGTTATCAGAGGTTTTGTGTAAATAGAGGGAGAGAGAAATATTGATCAGGCTTAGATTCTGCCACTTCTGCACTCACAACCCTGTAAAGACGTCTTATGATGCCCTGGCCAGTGTGCCCACCTCACCTCCTGTAGCTCTCGGCCTCCCAGCTCTGCTCCAGCCTCCTGGCCTTGCTCTACTTGAACACAATAACCATACCCCACTGCAGAGCCCTTGCAAATGTGCTTCCCTCTGCCTGGAACACTCTTCCCCTGACCTTGGTCCCCCTTCCTCCCTCTTTCTTCAGGTCTCAACCAGAAAGCTACCTTCTCTAAGAGGCCACCCCCGATTCACTCTCCCAATCTAGTTAGGACCTTCGCTATCCCTTCACTCTGCTCTGACTGTCATCAAAGCTCTTACTGCCACCCAGCAGTAAATCGCATCTTTCCTTTCTCCTCCAGACAGGGAGCCTTTGTCTCTTTTGTCTAACACAGTGCTTGGCACATACTAGACACTCAGTGAATATTTGTTTAGTGAACACACAACAACCACCCCCAAGGCAAATGGGATCCTGCCATTTTTTCAGATGAGTTAACTCAAGCTTGGGGAGAGATTAGAATAGGACAGAGCAGAAACTGGGGTCACTGACTACCCTGAGCTGCAAAGAGATAGTGGCTTGGTGACTCGGAAAGTCCCTTCCTCTAGGACCTCACACACAGGTAATCTGCCCCAGCCCAGGAGGCTAGGGACACCTTGTCAGGGGAAGGAAATAGGGCAGACAGTAAGACCACTCTAGTATGCTCTGGAGTATTCCTGTGGGGAATAGATGCCAGGGTTAAAAGGGGAGAGGGGCCCCTGCCTGCTGGCCCACATATTTCCAGCCTCACAGACTCTTAGTAATATAGGCCCCTCTGGATGCCAGGAACAAACCCGAGAGCCTCAGAGCTACAAGAGGCCTCGGCCACATCCCCTTGACAGCACCCCCACCTGGCTCGGGCACATCCGGAGAGTAGGAGCTCTTCACTCCCAGGGCAGCCGAGCTGGTAGTTCTGCATTTGTTTTCATCAACAGCAAGCACTTGATTCTTTCAGGTCAACAGCTACTTACTTCCTTGTAGTTACTGTTTTTCAAACACTTGTTCCTAGCTGCAGTTCTGCAGAGCTACTGAGCAGCACTCATCCTATTTCCCACATCCGCCCTCGGGTCCTGGTGGCTTGTGAAGCGAACTTCCCAGAAAGCACTCTTGGCAGGGTGGCCCCTCATCTGGCTCCAAGGGTCAGATTAAGAAGCATTATTGCTCTAGCTGACTCACTCTTGGGGGCTGGTTCTCTGAGGCCACAGCCTCCTCCTGGCTCACCCAGAATAACCCCAGCTCACCACAGGCGGCCTGACTTCTGACTTCCAAACTCCAATGTGCTTTTTCTCATTACTTTAGCAACATCTCTTCAAGTGCCTGTGCGAGCCAGGCACTGTGCCATATGTTAGGAATAGAATAATGGAGAAGACACAGGCCCTGGCCTCATGGTCTCATGGAAAGGCTGCAAGTTTACTGGGCATTAAAACCAACAGGATCTGCCTGTGATGAGCGTAAATGCCAAGGGCTCGAGCCATGGGCACAGAGGAGGACCTGATCCATCCTAAAGGATGCAGGGAGGCCATCCTGGATTCTAACCTATCCGTTTTTAGTTGCCTACCAGGAAGCTCAGTCTGTAAGTCCCACAGATGTTCTGCTAGAAAGCAGATGTTCTGCTAGAAAGCAGAACCCACTCATCAGTTTTCTTAAGCAGGAACGCTCAAAATCATCATCTAACTTTTCATCTCAGCCTTGCAACTCACACACACACAAACACTGAAACACCACACAGTCCTTCTGTTTCCTTACTCTTTCTCAAGCCTTCCCCTTCCCCTCTCATTCTCTCAGGTCCTCCGCCGTTCCACCCTAAACAGTGATAGAAGGACCCTAGCAGGTGCCAACCTCAAAATGAAAATGGGTCCCTACTGCCTAAAGGCCAGACTTCCCAGCAACATGCTATGGCGGCACCTCACAACCTGGTCCCAACAGCCATCCCAGCATGGCCCCTACGAGCCTACAGGCCTCCAGCTCCAGCCCCACGGGCCTGCTTGCCCTTCTCCAAACCCTCTGCTCCACTAACTCGCCCCCTGCACTCCTTCATAGACGCTTCCCCCTTCCCTTTCTTCGAGCCCCACAGACTCTTAGTCATCCTCAACTCACTCAAATGTCACTCCCTCTGTCTAACTTCCATTGGGCAGTCATTGTTCTTGCCAAGAAAAGAACATTATTTTATTCTAGTGGTCCTATTTAATATTTCAAATAGAATACGGGTTGGGGTTCCCAGGGTGCAAAGGTAGTGCAGTGTAGCTCAACTTCTATCCCCAGCATGTGGTGTAGAAGCTAGAAAAAGCATTAATACCTAAAGCTATTATTTATTAATGATGAATACAACCAGTGATAGTAATGAATAGTAATGAAAACAGATCTCACCATAATGCCAATACAGCCACTTACTTTGCCAAGCCTGCGCTAAGCACTTACAAGCAAGATCTCATCTAATTTGCCAGCATCCTATAAAATCTTATTCCCAAGTTGCAGATCAGGAAAGTACAGCTTAGAGAGTATAAATAACTCTCCTAAGGTCATGCATCTTACAAGTGGCAGAGGGGAGACCTGACGCCATGTCTGTCTGGCCCCTGACCTTGTGCTCTTAGCCACTATGTACTCTGGGACCAGTAAAGGTACTGAACCAATTGATCCACAAGTGCCAGAGAGCTTGCCCCTTAGCACCCCTTACCTATTACCCTTCCCGTGACCTTTCAAGATAAACTCTACGTTCTTAGCTGCATCCTGTGTCTGGGGAGATGGCACAGTGGACTGGCTAAGTGAGATCGGACTCTGCCAGTCCCAGGATGTGTGGTCTTATGTAGGTTACTCGCCTCCCCGAACCTCAGTCTCCTTATCTGTAAAATGGGGAGATGATCATCCCTATCCCAGAGGCTCACTGTGGGGTTATAGGAGATAATACATGTAGAATACTTAGAGCCAAAAAATAGCACATCAGACATGTCCAATACATGTTACCTACTGAAATGATGGCCAATATCCTAGCCATCCTGACTTTAATGAAACTGAACAATGTTACTGCCCCTGAATGAAATCTCCTTCATAGGTGACAACACTGTGGATGAATGAAAGCTCCGAGTAAGAGGGTGGGGGTGGGGTAAGGTGCCAGGGGCAGGAGAGGAGAGGTGACCATGCTAGAAGCAGAGTCTCTCAACAGGGTCCAGGCAAGGATGAAACCACTCAGAGTCAGGCCCTGGTGGACACTGGGAAGCACCAGGTGAGTTGGGAGGGCAGAGGGCAGGTAGCTGGGGCAGTCAGTGATTCACCACACCCGAGGGCGATGCAGATGGTTAGGATTCTGGAGGTCAGCAACAGGCTTAAAGAACCCATCTCAGGAGTCAGTGGCCCTGAATGTCTAGCCTCCTGGATGTCAGGCTAAAGAGAGCAGGTAGAGGGCATCTGTGACTGACCCTCACCCTGCGCTGGGAATGTGATCCCGGACAGAGGCCGCCTCAGCACTGGCTGGAAGTTCCATGGGAGCAGCCCCTGCCAGTAGTCAGCAGCCAGGGCCAGAGGCAGCCAGCCCGTGGCCAGCACTGGAAAGCAGGGGGAAAGTGTGCAGAGGGCCCAGGAGGAAAACAGGAGTGAAGTTGGGCAGGCCAGAAGAGAAACTACCAGGCACTGGGAGCTGGGAGGACAAAGGAACCCACGAGTCACAAGGCAGGTTGAGCCCCACCAGGAAGAGCCCCAGGAGAGGAACAGAGAAGCCCCTGGGTTCTCTCTGTATGACTTTGAAAATTGTTCTGGCCTTCTCTAGGCCTCATTTCCTCCCCTGTAGGATGAGGGCATGGACTCTGAGATCATGTACCATCACTCTATAAAGTTGTGAGAAGACAAGCACTAACATATCCCTCTGAGCCTTGGTTTCCATGTCTGTACAATGGGCTAGAAATGGCTGTCTGTTCAGGTCACTGTGTATTCGGGACATTTGAAGTGCCTACCCTTGGAGCTGGCATACCATAGGTGCTCGATTAATTCCCACAACTACCCTCCGCCAAGCCTGACTGGGGAGAGCTAGGGGCCTCCCTGCCTCAGGGAGTCTGGGAGGTTGGTTCCTTGACCCCTTTCACGAAGTGGTAACCAGGCCACTGGACCATCCCTGCTGCTAGCAAACCTTTCTTTTCAACCACCACTTACGGGGTTTTTGTTTGTTTGTTTTTGTTTTCATCAGAACACAATGTACACATATTAAAGAGAATTTGGAGCATGTTGAAAACAAAGAACAATAAATCTCCCATGACTCTGTAGTCCAAAGACTTTTTGGGCACTTCCTGGCTTTTCTCTTTCTACACAGGGTATTTTCAAGCTGGTAAGTTCATCTTCTATCTACAGTATCGTTTCCTGCTTTCTTCTCCTCACTGTTATTACAAAAATTCCCAGCTGGAATAAACACTGTTTTAATAATGATGCTGCGACGTACCTAGCCAGCCCGGTCCCACTGTCAGACATTCATGTTTCTGAACATCCACTCTTCCAAATCAAAGATCCACTGATATTTAATTCATAAAGGGATTTTTTTCCTACAACTGCCATTGGGATTTTCTTCTTTAGTACAGATGACCAGAAGTGTATGGTGCAGAGAAAATGCTGACTTTTAGCATCTCTGGGCCCTCCCATCTCACTTGTGATTTGGGGAGTGCGAAAACCAAGGATCTAGAAAGAAATACTCGTTTTTTAGGAAACCCAGCCTTAGGCTTGGCACAAATCTCTGGGGAAGCATCAGTGAGAGCCTTTACACTTGTTTTATTATTTTCCTTTTCTGGCTTAGTTTGAATAGACCCCCAGGGCGGATGGGTTTCCTGAGCTATCTGAATTTTAAATATCTGCCTGGGGCTTCCCGTGCTAAATCCTATAAATATTTTCTTCTTGTGCTACTGCCAAGGTGTGGGAGTTTGGAAGGTTGCCCTAAAAGAGGAGGAGAAGGGCCTTTATTGGTGCTGCACAGACCGGAGGCCAGAAAGGGAAGAAGTTGGTTGTCCTCACACACCTGGACCAGCTGGGTCAGGGGATGGAGTCTCTGCCTTCTTCAGCCGGGACATCTCCCTTAGAATGTCTTCTGGATCACCCCACCCCTCCCTGCTGCCCCCAAGGCGCTTTCCATCACTTTGGGGGCCTAGAGACAACCCACTTAATGGGTAAGGGCCCTCTCCTTTACCCAGCTCCTGCGAGCTCCCTGTCCTGGAAAGGGTGTCTTGTTCTGTCATGAGCTCTCACTGTCACAAGATGGTAGAACTAGAAGTTTCCTTAAATATCACAAGGACATCTCCTGTTAGTGGAATACCTCACAATTAGTGCAGAGTCATACCATGATTACCTCATTAATCTTCCCAGTAGTCCTGTGCTGTGCAGTAGAAGAAGGAATCAGAGAGGTCAATTAACCTTCCCCAAGCTACACAGCCCACTGGTAATTGAATCAGTTCTAGAAGCAGTATCTGTTGGCTCTAGGCCCAGTGATTTCCTTTTTTCAATCTCTTTCTCTTGTTTTTTAGATGAGACAACAGAAGTCCAGAGAAGTAAAGAGGCTCTTAGAGGTCACAAACCAAGCCCACTGAGAAAGGCTGGGACAGGATCTAACTTCCCCTAATCC
>PVKM010040621.1:0-13382 GCA_004027735.1 Carollia perspicillata
ACATAGGTGAATGTGGTTTTCTGGCATCCTCCTGTGGAGGGGGGCTCCACCCACAGGGCCCCCCGTCCACCACAGATGAACATAACGCTACCAAGACATGATTTGCTTGGGGAGGAAAGGTAGCCAATCTCTCAAGGGAAAAAGGCCCAGAGCCTCTTCCTCAATGGCTTTTTATTAGGTTCATAACACACGGGGATACAGGTAAAGCTCATCAATCAGTGTCAGGCAGCAAGGATCAAACAATAAATAACATTTCAGAGAAATCTGAGGGCTTAATCTGAGTCAGTGTCTGTCAGGTGAGGGGGTTGCAAAAAACTTTAGGAGACATACTCATTTCCTGCCCGGACCCTTATCATATGGATGAGAGCACTCTTAGCAAAGCAGGCTTCACGGGACTTTACAAATTCTTTCTTATCCCCGATCACCCCGGAACCCGCTCTAGCCAGCAGAGGCCTGCACTCCTTTCTCGTCAGGATTCAGGCTTAAGTGGATTAGAGCCAGGAAGCGCTTCTCCCAGAGCTTCTCCCAGATGGAAAGGGGACTCGGGCTATGTCAAAATAGCTGGGGGGTTTAGGGTCCTTCACCCTCACTTTGCTGCAGCCCCTGAGTCCTTTCTTGATGGCCTCCCACATGATCATGTCTGCTTGGGTTGCCTCTCCTCTGAGAGGTCTTACCCATAGACTCTGACTAACAGACCAAGCATTGGGGGCTAGAGATGGCAGAGGCAGCGCTCTTGCCAGGGAGATAAGCTTTGTTTCCTCAGCGGCTCACAGTCTGGAGGTTGCTCACTCAGCCTTAGCCACCAGGGGCAGTTACAACTCCTGAAACCAGACAGAGCAGTTCCCAACAGCCTCCCACAACCATATCAAAATTGCAACTGAGCTACAGAACAAATATTCAGGACTGCCTAAAATCTGGCTGAATGAAAGTCCTACAACTAGGGAATTAAAGAAGCTACATTGAGATTGGTAGGAGGGGTGGAGATGTTGAACAGGCTGGTCCCACACCTAGATGCAGTAGATAAAAATTGGGAGGGATATCTTGGCTTCAAAGGTTCCACCTAAGGAGCAAGGTTCCAGTGCCACAAAGACAAGTTCCCTTAACTTCTGGGTGTAAAAACCAGTGGAGATTGAGGCTGAGGGAGACAGAGGCTTCTGGAGTTGCAGGTGTTCCTCTTAAAGTGCCCATGCACAGACTTACTCAGACCCACCCCTTCTGAGCTCCAACACTGGAGCAGTAGCTTGAAAGCTGCCAGAGGCACACAGGGAGGGAATGAATTGTCTGGCATCAGGGGTGAGAACTGGGGCAGCTTTCTACCAGACAGAAGTACTGGCAGAGGCCATGAAAGAGGCCACTCTTTGATGAGTCCTCCACCTGCAGAGCTGACCACTGGGCACAATATCAGAGTCTCCATGAACCTGAGTCACACTGTTTAGCCTGTCCTGATGACTTACTGAGGCCTGACCCAACTTTCAGGCCCACCCAAGATGTTTCCATGGCTTTTCCACACCAAAGAATGTCTTGGCTCACGCTTCACACTTCCCTAAAATCTCGGAAACAAGCATCATCTGGCCTCAGCAAGCCTTGTACATCTCATCAAGTGGCCCAAGGTCTGGCACCAATAGCAGCCAGCCTTAGCCTCATCTGGGCACCTCCAAGCCTAGCACAAGAAGCCATCTGCAAGTTGTTTGGTAGCTTATGCTAGGTGGCCCTGGACACGGGCGGTGGCTGACCCTGGATGTGCCAACAGCAGTCAAGGCTCAACTACAAGAGGAGACTGTACTCAGCCCACATGCAGTGCACACCTCGAGTACCTAGCTTGGGCAATAGAGGAGGCTGCGCCACTGAAGCCCACAGGACACCTACTACATTAGGCCATGCTACCACACCAGAGAGACGTAGCAGCTCTGCCTAATACATAGAAACAAACACAGAGAGGCTGTCAAAATGAGGAGACAAAGCAACATGGCCCAAATGAAAGAACACAACTTCAGAAAAATAAACAAAATGGAGACAAGCAATCTACTAGATGCAGAGTTCAGAACACTGGTTGTAAGGATGTTCAAGGAGCCGAATGAGGGCCTCAACAACATAAAAAAGACCCAGTCAAAAATACAGGATAAACTAGTTGGAATAAAGAACAATTTACAGGGAATCAATAGTAGAGTGGATGAAGCTGAGAATCAAATAAGTGATTTGGAATATAAGGAAGCAAAAAACACCCACTCGGAACAGCTTGAAGAAAAAATAATCCAAAAAAATGAGGATGGTGTAAGGAGCCTTTGGGACAACTTCATGTGTACCAACATTTGCATCATGGGGGAGCCAGAAGGAGAAGAAAGAAATTGACAACCTATTTGAAAAAATAATGACAGAAAGCTTCCCTACCTTGGTGAAGGAAATAGACATACAAGTCCAAGATGGGCAGAGAGTCTTAAACAAGATGAACACAAATAGGCCGACATCAAGACACATCATAATCAAATGCCAAAGGTTAAAGACAAAGAATGAATCTTAAAGGCAGCAAGAGAAAAAGTAGATAGTTACCTACAAGGGAGCTCCCATAAGACTGTCAGCTGATTTCTCCAAACAAACTTTGCAGGCTAGACGGGACTGACAAGAAATATTCAAAATGATGGCCAGCAAGGATCTGCCTAACCCAAGATTACCCAACAAAGATATCATTTAGAATTGAAGGGCATCTAAAGAGCTATCCACAGAAGAAAAAGCTAAAGGAGTTCATCACCACCAAACCAGTATATGAAATGTTAAAGGGTCTTCTTTAAGAAGCTAAAAAATATGAACCATAAAATGGCAATAAATATGTATCAACAATTGAATCTGAAAAACAAAACAAGCAGAGCAGAACAGAAACAGACTTACAGATACAGAAAACATTTTGACAGTTGCCAAGTGGGAGGGGAATTGGGAGTGACAAAAGTAAAGGGATTAAGAATTATAAACCACTATTACAGAATACTCATGGGGATATAAAGTACAGCATAGGGAATATGGTCAATAATATAATAACTATGTATGGTGTCAAATGGGCATGAGATTTTTCTGTTGATCACTTAGTAAGTTATATAATGTCTAATCACTAGAGTGTACACCTGAAACTAATATGATATTGTTGTCAACCCTAGTTGAAAAATAAAGAATGATTTAAAAAATAGTTTTCTTCTCTCCACAGGAAAAGTACCCAGAGGCTGTGCACCTCTCGGAGGGGGCCTCCTCCAGCTACATGAGAATCCAGAGCACCAGTCAGCCAAGGTGAGTGCAAGTGCCCCATGGCATCCTGGACCTTCCTTGCTGGCCAAGTCCCTTCTCAGCAATCAGATGCTGACTTCCTGTTAAAACAAGCATTATAATTAGTAGAGGACAGATATGAACTACCTGACATGTTGAGAAATGTCTGTAGAACCGTAACAGATATGCAACTGAAAGTGAGACAGTAGGAAGGGGGCCTTGCTGGGTGAGGGAGGAGTGGAATGTAGGGACAGTAAATGTCTGCACAGCTGTGGATGAGCAAAAGTGCAGAAGGTGCTGGTCTCAATTCAGGGGCCCATAGGGGACCAAGGAGGGGAGGCCTGGAAGTGGCGGAGCTGTTTTCAACTAATTTCAGAAAAGTTCAGGAAGCACCAAGTGCTGAGAGAGGGATGGAGAGATGGGGTCTGTTCTCTGCTGTCATGGACACCCAGGAATGTGTATGTAAATGTACTTTAATAACTTACACAGGAGTGCCTATATATGTTTGGTTTGTTTTCAAGCCTTAAACTAGTGTCATAATGATGTAGGATTTTGGGACTTGCCTTTTAGGAATAAAACATTTCCAAAATTCACCTCTGGTGGCACCTGTAGCTATAGACCATTCATTTTCAATGCTAATACCCTACTAGGTGTGTGTGTGTGTGTGTGTGTAGTATATATGTATTTCTGTATTCTTCAGGTGTTGAGCACTTGGGTTATTCATCAACAAGCTTCTCTTGGGCATATACATAGAAATGCAATTCCTGAGTCACAGGGTAGATTCAGCTTTCTCTTACTGCCAAATTCTATGCAAAGTAGTTTGTCAATTTATATTTCCCATAGGAGATTTTAAGTCCCTGTTACTCTGCATCATGTACTTCACTTGTACTGTCACAATAAAAACTAGTAGGCCTTTGTTTCCATTTTCCTGTTTGTTCGTGATGATAAACATGTGTTCATGACTAACCAGCCATACATACTCTTCATCTGTGGGTGGATATCTTTAGGAACAGGGTCAGCTGAGAACAGGCCCAGGATGGTTGAAGGAGAACAGAGCTCCTGCCTGGGTGGGTGTCCTCTTTCCACTGCAGAGTTCACTTTTTTTTTTTTTTTTTTGAGAGAGAGAGATTTGTTGTCCCACATATTTACGTATCCATTGGCTGATTCTTTTTTAAAGTTATATTGTATTGATTGTGCTATTACAGTTGTCCCAATTTTCCCCCCATTGCCCCCCTCTATCCAGCACCTCCCCACCCAGGCAATCCCCACACCTTTGTTCATTTCCATGAGTCATGCATGTAAGTTCTTTGGCTTCTCCATTTCATATTTTTCCCCTACCTGGAACAGTTGCATTTATTTAAACAAATATATATACATATTTCAAGTATAATTGTCTTCATTTTCCCCCAACCTCCCACCCTACCCATCCCCACATCCCACCCTCGATCCTACCTGCCTTTGGCTTTGTCCATGTGTCCTTTATACATGTTCCTTGACAACTCTTACCCCACTCCCCACTCCCCTTTGGTTACCGTCAGTTTGTTCTTTATTTCCTGTCTCTGGTTCTATTTTGCACTTTACATCACCATGACTATTCTGTAACTACCAATTTGTGCTTTTTAATCCTTTCACTGTTTCACCTATTCCCTCAATCTAATCAACCCATCTGGCTGCCATCAACCCATTCTCTGTATCTAGGATTGTTTCTGTTTTGCTTGTTTGGCTTTTAGATTCAATTGTTGGCAGATATGAATTTATTGCTATTATATTGTTCATAGTTTTGATCTTCTTCTTCTTAAAGAAGATCCTTTAACATTTCATATATTACTGCTGTGGTGGTGATGAACTCCTTTAGCTTTTTCTTGTCTGGGAAGCTCTCTATCTGCCCTTGGATTCTAAATAATAGCTTTGTTGGGTAGAGTAATCTTGGGTGTGGATCCTTGCTTTTCATCACTTTGACTATTCCTTGCCAATCCCTTCTAGCCTGCAAAGTTTCTTTTGAGAAATCAGCTGACATTCTTCTGGGAGCTCCCTTGTAGAGTACTACCTGCTTTTCTATTGCTGCTTTTGAGATTCTGAGATTAACCTTTGGCATTTTGATTATGATGTGTCTTGGTGTGGGCCTATTTGTGTCATCCTGATTGGGACTCTCTGGGACTTCCTGGACTTTCATGTCTGTTTCCTTCACCAAAGTAGGGAAATTTTCTGTCATTATTTCTGCAAACAGATTTCTAATTTTTAACTTTGTCTTCTCCAGGCACTTCCATGATGCAAATATTGGTACACTGGATGTTGTCCCAGAGATTCCTTATACGATCTTTGATTTTTTTTCATTCTTTTCCTTCTTGCTGTTCTGGTTAGTTGGTTTTTGCTTCCTTATGTTCCAAATCATTGATTTGATTCTCGGCTTCATCCACTCTACTATTGATTCCCTGTAAATTGTTCTTTATTCCAACTAGTTTATCCTTTATTTTTGACTGGGTCTTTTTTATGTTGTTGAGGCCCTCATTCGGCTCCTTGAACATCCTTACAACCAGTGTTCTGAACTCTGCATCTAGTAGATTGCTTGTCTCCATTTTGTTTATTTTTCTGAAGTTGTGTTCTTTCATTTGGGCCATGTTGCTTTGTCTCCTCATTTTGACAGCCTCTCTGTGTTTGTTTCTATGTATTAGGCAGAGCTGCTACGTCTCTCTGGTGTGGTAGCATGGCCTAATGTAGTAGGTGTCCTGTGGGCTTCAGTGGCGCAGCCTCCCCTATTGCCCAAGCTGGGTACTCGAGGTGTGCACTGCATGTGGGCTGAGTACAGCCTCCTGTTGTAGTTGAGCCTTGGTTGCTGTTGGCAGGTCAATGGAAGGGACTTACCCAGGCCAGTCAGCTGCAAGGGCTGGCTGTGACCAGTGATCACCAACCTCTGTCCTCCATGGAGTATCAGCTGTGCAGCAGCCCAGGGCACAGAGCAGGGCTTACTTCAGCAGGGCCCTGGTGCACACTTGTGTTCCGTCTGGGGCCGCTTGGCATAAGCAATAAAGCAATCTGCAGCTGGCTGCTTCTTGTGCCCTAGTGAGGGCTGGCTATGAACCAAGGCCAGTTGCTGCTGTGCCAGGCCTGAGGCCACTTAGGGAGGTACAGGGTCTCTCCAAGGCCAGTTGCTGCTTACTTGAGGATTTATGAAGATCAGAAGCATATGCAAGACAAGTCATTTTTATGGAAAAGGTATCATTAACCATTTTGAGTTTGGTGGGACAAGCAGTGTTAGCCAAGTTGATGGAGTCTCATATATGGTGCCCACCACACTCTGTGACTCTGTGAGGGAAAGGCTCAGGAGAGGAGTCATGGCCTCTGACAGCAGTTTTTTCTTGGAGAAAGCTGTCCCCCAGCTCTCACCATGATTTCAGACACTTCAGTTTCTCCCCATATGCCCCTGACACCTTTCAAGTTGCTTCCCTGGTGCTCGATTTAGTGGCAGTGAGTCTCAGTAAGTCCATGTGCAGGCCCCTTGGGAGGAATTGGCTCAGAACCCAACAGTTTCTTCCCAACTCAATCTCTACTGATTTTTACAGCCAGAAGGCATAGGGACTTATCTTCCCAGCACTGGAACCCTGGGCCAGGGGGCCTAGTATGGGCTTAGGACCCGTAACTCCCGAGATATCCCTCCTGCTTTTCATCTGCCACAAGTGGGTGTGGGAGCAGCCTGTTCCATGTCTCTGTATCTTCAGTCCTCCTATCAGACTGGATTGGATAGATGTGGTTTCTTGAATTCTGTGGTTGCAGGACCTCCATTTACTCAATTTCTGCTGGTTCTGAATGATGGTTGTTCTATAGCTTAACTGTAATTTTGATGTGGTTGTGCAGGAGGTGAGCCATGTTTACCTAGGCCACCTTCTTGGAGGTACCTGAATGGGGCCAGTACACAGAAAGGTGTCTATCACACTGTACTCAAAGATGTGGGCTTAATGTCAGGAAGAAGAAGTGGAAAAAAGGGTGTCAATCAACTTCTATTGATCCACATGGCTTGTCCTCACACATGGAACACATGGAACTCTTGTCCTCACACATGGAACCACCTATTGGAAACTTCTTGGGCGAAATCACAGCCCCCGGGTCTGGGAAGAGAGTGGCACCACCAGCTTCTCCATCACTCACCAGCCCTGTAAGCACCCTCCTCTCAGAGCCTCATAGTCCCCACCCCATCTTGCCGAGCTGGTCTTCAGGGTCTGCTCCAACCAGACAGGCCTGAACAGGAGAGGCCAGCCACAAGCCCTAGGCCAGAGCAGCCACAGCAACTGTCTCACCCACGTAGCATTCAGCCCCAGCCAGTGTCCCGTTGGTTGCTTCTTGTATGTGCTCTGACCAGGGATTCAGCCCACAACCTTGGTGCATTGGGACTATGTTCCAACCAGCTGAGCCACCAGGCAACGGGGTAGAGTCCACTCTTTTAACTAAGTTGTACAGGCACCTAGTGATGGATCTTACTTACCTCTTTCAGGTTCGAATTAGTCATTGTTTGGAGGATACAAATAGATGAGGAAGGAAGGGTTGTGCCGAAGCTGGATCTTCTCACTGAAGTGCCGCAGCAAGGTACGGAAGGGTCCCGGGAGAGTGTTCTGGTGACTTCTCAATGTGCTCAACACAGACACCTACCTGTTTCATCTGGGTTTATATGGCATTCACAGCCATGACATAGGCTGGCCAACTGGGGAGGAGGGAGGGGTCTAGATGAAGTTTCTTATCCAGTTTTTTTTCTTTACAGCCCTGGAGTTGGACAAGAAGGGAGTAATAGAAACTGCTCCCCTCAGCTTCCGAACCCTGCTGGGCGTGCTAGGCATTGAAGTGGCTGTAGAAAGCCTAATAAGATCACTTTGCACAGAGGAAAACCACTAGTTCTCAATTAGTAATACCTAGGAGTCAGATGCTACCCCAGGAAGCATGTGTTCTTATTGAATATAAAATAAACATTTGCTGTTTTCCACTTAGAAACTGTACCCTCAGAACGTGTCTGTGCCGTTACGACACATTGTATGTAAACTGTCAGGACATGAAAAAATAAATATAGCTACTTAAATAAAAACTGCCAAACACTGATCTGTGGGGAGCAGCTGCGCGCCCCTCCCACACCCAGTCTGAGGGCAGAGGCAGGCGCCTACCACCTGGGGCTCTTGAAGCGTCATTGCTTAGACATTCCCAAGGTGTCCTGGGGGAGGTGCATCACCCTCCTCACCTTCCTGCTGTGGAAAGCGGCACTTGGAGGCACTTACAGTGCCTCTCAACAAGTCTTCTGATATTCTCTCCTCTTGGTTATCCACAAAACAGTGGAGCACGAGCTTAAAAAATGCAGTAAGACAGCAAGGACTGCATTGTCCCTTCACACGAGATCTCAGTACCCATTCCTCCACACAGAAGAAACTGGGTTTTCATTTAGGTCCCCCAGAATCTAAGTACTGCACTGACCCCAGCCACCCATTTAAATGTTAGAACTAGTGAAAACATTGTTTCGATCAAATGAACACCACAGGTAAGAAGAGGCTATGGTGGAGTGAACAGAGCAAAGGGTTGCACCAAGACCTCCAGGCAGGGGCTGTCCATCCGCATCCCCTTCCCCAGAGTCTCAGACTGCCCGGTCCAACCAGGACAGGCCACCAGGAGGCTGCCCAGTTCACCTCCTCGAGGGCCTGGGTTTCCTGAGCTCCGTGCACAGAGACCCAGGGTTCTATGCACGTGGTGATGTCGGACGAGACTATGTGTCATCATCATTTCCCCACACCCATCCCTCCCCTGTCCCTTGCTAGCAACAAGGAAAAACTTCCAGCCAAAACCACACGACCACTGCTCCCCTCCCCATACGCTGTGACTTGCATGAGAACACAGCTCCACTCATGTCCCTGCAGGTAGAGTTTCCAAAGCCTCTGGACCCCAACACACTGACATAGATGAGAGACATGTCATTTGAGTACCTTTGTAACCCTCTGAGTATAGAAGAAAGAAGTAAATGTTAGGAAAGAATTAAAGAATTCTACAAAAACAGGCTTAATTCAAACAAGTGTAATTCTCAAGTGATCAGAAAATGTCCCCCACAAAAATGTACAATCAGCAAAATATTATTATTTTCATATAATTCCATGGTTTCACTATTATTATTATATTACAATAAGCCTTCATTAATCCCTCAAAATGATGATATAAATAATAAATCTGTACACCCGACCATAGAATAAAAAACCGAAGCCCAGGATTCCCAACCATTTTCATAGCAGCGAGGCACACTTTTGGTGAACCCATCACAGACCCTCTTGGTGCCAGCCAGGAGTTGCCTATCTCGCATCAGCAGGGCCTTGGGCAGACCTGACCGGGAAGTGGCCCAGCACATCACTCGAGGCTGTAAACAGTACACGTCTCTGTGAAACCCGAGGGAAAAACAGGTACGGGGGGGGGGCTCAAAACTGGCTCTGGCAGAATTGGTTGAGGCTCCCCAAACCCCACAAAACACCATGAACACAGAGCTGGGAGGAACAGCGCTGCCCCAGGGTTAGCAGCTCAGTGTTGCAGCTCTGCTCCCAGCTTCCACAGCAGCAACGCCAGGTGAGAAAGAACGCCTTGTCTCCCCTAGAGTTGAAGACAAAGTCATCCAGGAAAGAACAGCATGAAAGTCAGCACTCACACGAGTGGTGTCTGCCCCTGACCTGAGTCCCGTGGTTCCTGCTGATCCTGCACAGAGCAGTGGAGGGGGCGCCTCCACAGGACCCCTGAGGCCACACTGCTCAGACTGACGTCTGCACCAAGAACGCACCGCTCTGCAGCAGGGAACCACTAGACCTGTGATGACGTGTGGCTTGCATGAAAAAGTGCCCGAGAAACTCAGTTGGGAAAGTTCCAGTAGTATCCCTGTTTTCTTAAACGTTTCTTAAAAGTCCAAATTGTAAGATATATATCACAATTCAAGTTTTCTACATTAGGAGTCTTGTAGAAGATCCAAACCTCGGGTATTAAAATAAGGCTTTTTTCATTAGAAATTAGACATGACCCTTCGGTGGAAAAGAAAAACTGTCCAGAGGGGTCTCTGGGACAGAGAACGCCACAGGTCTCCCATTTTGACACTCCTTGTCCTGGAAGATGTTTCTTCCATTCTGTGTCTTGCAGAAGCAGTCCCACCTGAACAACAGTCAGAAAACAAAACCATGTACAGCCGAAGTCACCCAACATAAGAGAAAAGAGCTCTACTGTTCAACCTTCACATTTTATGTTCAAGTTTCAACGACCACAGGAAAAAAGTTAGACTTTGTGGAGAACTAATGTACAATCCTCACTTTCCTTAAAACTAGGCGACATCGTGGTGGCGTCTTTGGCACGTACAGCCTTTGAGTAGTAGTTGACGATCTTGCCATCCAGTATGTACTGATGAGGGATGCTCTCGTAGGGTTTAAGGTCGAGGTCCAGCACAGACACAGAGAAGGCAAACCTGGATCTTGACGAAGGAACGATGGGCCTTTGATCAGAGCTGAAAGTAGAAGAAGAGATTTTAGCCTTCCCAAATCCTCTCATCCCAGCTCACAAGTAGTGCCCATCCTGCACATCTGTGTGCATCTAACCTCCGTCTCTCTCCCTGGTGCCCCAGTGTTTCACCACACCACGTGAGAGAGTGTGGTGAAAGGGTTAAAGTGAAGAAAGGTGAAAAACCAATCACTTCAGATCCTTATGACATTCCTCATATCCCAGAGGTCAAAGTGAACGCTGAAGCAGATACTGCATTATAGGTCAAGTATCACAAAACCGAAGGGAAAGCAGAAAGTCGATCTGGCCATTCAACAGCCAAATGGATGAAATGTCAAGAACAGACTTCACATACACACCTCCCATATGTCTGGTTTCATGTTTTATTCTCAAATTGCATCTGCAGTGTTTTGTATTTTGTTTCTTGGGGCTTGCTTGTGTGTTTTTTCTAAATATCAGAAGAATCATATGCTTATAATAATATATAAACAATTACTTGTACTTAAAACGCTGAGACTGATTCTGAATTTTGTGCTCATGCTGTGAGCATTCTCAGTGCACAGTCTGGGTCCCGGTGACTAGTCACATGCACTGGATGAGCTCGGTGTGGCTGAAGGGAAGCAGTCAGGAGTCCTTGTTTCCCATGCTTAACTACTATTCAGAAATCACCAAAAAAAAAGTCAAACAAACAACACCAATTTCAAAAGCTTCTGCCTGGGAGAAGGAAGGCTATCAGACATGTTCCTGTACTGATGATTCGAATCAAGGCCGAGACTCTAACTTGAGTCCTGCTCTGAAATACAGCCAACAAGAAAAACAAACCAGGGCTCAGCAGCTGGGTTTCTAGCCAGTCCCTTCTGAACAGCAGAGAACACATTTGCAGATTAAGGTCTTGCTTCAAAGTCTCCTCTCAGGGCCTAACACCCAAGCTCAGCTCAGCTGGGCTTCAGACAGTCCATGTCTCCAGCCCTCACAGCGCTACACATGTTAAAGGAGGACACCTCGATTTCTCACTTTAGAACCAGCCAGCACCCAATGAGATGATGTGAATCCATCACACAACAGCTGGTGGGAGCGTGGCTAGAGGGCCACCCCTATAAAAAGTCTGTCAACCAGAAGCTCCCCATGAGCCCAGTGTGTGACCTATGACGTAGATTCTGTGCCACCCTGGGGCTGAAACTGGTGCCCATCTGTTACAGAACTTCCTGGACTCATTTCCTGGCTCCTATCCCTACAGGTCAGTTTTTTGTTTTTTTTTTTTTTAGGGTATTGGGGCCCTGGGCCCTCAGCCCCTCACATTTCTGAATCCCAGCTGCATCCTTGCTTCAGGCAGGGGGGTGGATCATAACATCTGGGTGGTTTCCTCTCATCCAACATCACTACCTTAATGCAGCAAATGGAGTCATCACAACTAAGCACTGGCGGCATTCTGGGGAGGGGACTAACAGGAGTTTTCAACTAAGTACAACATTTTTTCTGTATTTCATTTGTTCCTTATAAATGTCCCTCCATGTTTCCTATCAGAAAATGGACAACTCTATGCCTTCCAGGCAGCAGGACTCCTGGAAATGTTTAGTTCAAAAGCAGAACAATTAGTGGTTAGGAGCTAGTAACAGGTTCACCCTGACCCAAGAACATTTGTCAGAAGAATGCAGAACATTCCATACATACCGTGTGGGGGGTTTTGCACCCTGAAGGTAAATGCTAAAGATGCCATCTATTTACTAAGGGGATGTTATCAGGTTCATCCTGAATTCCAAAAAAAGATGGTTGACAATATGGTGTCTAGGGAGAGACGCTGCAAACAGGCAGCAGAACAATGCACGTGTTGTTTTAAGGGCTTCAGAATGACTCTGAAGGTGGACATTTCAGGGCCTGGTAGAGGCAGAGGAACAGGTCTATGGGAACCTACAGCTTCTCAGGCCTCACAGCCTTGACAGGAGCTCGGGGCTTTCTTTGAAAGAAAAGAATTTGCGCCCTGGCTGGTGTGGCTCAGTGAATTGAGTGCTGTCCTGCGAACCACAGAGTTGCTGGTTCAATTCCCAGTCAGTACACATGCCTGGGATGTGGGCCAGGTCCCCAGTAGGGGGCATGTGAGAGGCAACCACACATTGATGTTTCTCTCCATCTCTTCCTCCCTCTCTTCCTCTCTCTAAAAATAATTAAGTAAAATCTTTAAAAAAGAAAGAAAGAAAAGGAATTTGCACCACACTATCCAAACTGCTTCTAAGTCCTTAGGGTATTTTCTTAGAAAATAATGGTAATCTTCAATTTAATAGAACCATCTTTTAAAAATATTCTCCATAAATGTCTTTTTGACCAAATTACAACTTTCTAGACAAGAAGAATTAGTACACAGCATGATACCAAACAGGCCTGAGAGATCAGCTTCTGAATATATGTGATCCCACCTGGGGCTCTATAAATATGGGGAAACCTACTCTTGTCAATCCAGAAAGATTTGGTCCAAAATCCTGTTAGACCAAAGACACGTGATGCAGGCCATGGGCACCTCACCTTTCATCCTGAAGACAAGGGGAGAGTGAGATCATGATGGAGCAATCCTTTGCAGTCATGGCCACCCGGTACTGCTGAACCTGTAGGGGAAGGAGAGGTCAGCCCTAGGCACCATGCCACCACGTGTACAC
>PVKM010040622.1:0-13394 GCA_004027735.1 Carollia perspicillata
TTTTCCAGGTGTGGCAATTTTGCTTCTTAAATACACTTATAACAGTTTTTGTAATGTAGAATAACCGAAGGGAAATAATCTTCATAGAAAATATGAAAATTTTCTTGTATTTCCAGAAATACAGATAGTATCCAAGTTGTCTTATTTCTATACCTGCATAAAGCCTTCATTTACTGCTAGAGGTTCCTCCTTTAATAATCTCAGGTTCAGTAACCTCACAGAACCTTCACTATCTCCTTTTGTGAGAGGGGCTATCCTATTGGTAGTTTCCCAGTTTGGGAAAGGAAGCGTAGTGAGCAATCTTTCCAGTTTTTCTTTTTAGATGACAAGGTACAAATTTAGTCATTTGACCCTGCTAAATTTTGTTTTCTCCTATGGAAACCATAATGTACACACAGCAAGGCTGAGTGCTGTATGGTTTCTGGAAACATCTTGGGAGCATTCTGGGAAAAACCCCATGACATACCATCTCCATAAAGAGATTATTTTTTGTCTTCCCCCCACTTAGGAAAACTCTCTTGAAATTGCTTTCTGCTGACAACTGAACCAGGTTTGGGAAACCATTCAACTTTAATAATAAGAGACTCTGTAGATTAAGACCTGCTTAAATTAAAAACTGTTTTAGGATTAAGAGGCAGAAAGTAAAACTGCAAATTAGACTAAAATTGAATTACATTTAATATCCATGGTATTAAAGAGATAAAGATAATCATTATATATCAGTAGATATGGACATTTAGACTAGGATCACAAGATTGCCCCACACTGAACATCCAGAAGATAACATAATGAAAAAGCATATATAATAGGCCATCGTATTTAAGCCAACCAGTTAGAAAATTACAAAAATTTATGGGCAAACAATGTATGAGTGATTTTTCATAAAGAATCCTGAGCTGACAACTAGATTAAATGAAAAAATATGCAGAATATTGGAAGAGGGCCATCGTAAATGGAAAAGTACACACTGCCATCAAGCAGGAGGCTGCTGGAGGACTTGGATTTAATCCAATAGCAAATGAAGAGACTCTGCTGGGACGGGATGAGAGTGAAGGGACTCACAGGGCTAGAAAAGAGGAGGGTACGAAGTGCTTAAGATCAAAAATCTAGCTACACAGAAATATTTTCCTTAATGACAAGCAACTATCATGTATTGATTACTACTTAGTGGGTATTAGCCTACATTGTCTCTTTTATCTACTGATCTAATAATGCCTTATCAAAGTAACTTAATCAACAAAACAAACAAGCAAGCCAAAACAGAACCAGAGACATTGATATAAAGAACAAACTGACAGTAACCAGAGGAGGGGGAGGGGGATAACAGGAGAAAGAAGTGGAAGGGTCATCAAGAAACATGTACAAAGAACCCATGGACAAAACCAAAGCGGGGTAGGATTGAGGGTGGGGGTTGAGGGTGGGTGGAGTGGGGAAAATGGAGACAACTGTACAACAATTTAAAAAATGCCCCTTACTAAAAAAATGGTAATAGACAGGAAAAGATATTAATAATCTTTGCTCAATATGAATTGTTGATACTAAGCTTAGCTTGGCAGCTAATGATACTGCCAAGCCTTTTCTAAATATTTATTAACTAATTGGTCAATTAATTGTTCTAAAATTTTGACAGGAACTGGTATTGACTTTACTCTCCCCATTTTTACATTCCATTTTTTCCTTCTCTTTGTTAACCAGAACAGCATTTGCCAGTCTTAAAGTTCTGGTTATTTGAAAATGCATATTAAAGTCATGATGAGCTAACATTAACATATCAGAATGGTTAAAAATAGAAAGTTTGACCATTTTAAGTATTGTTAAGAGTGTGGAGTAACTGAAACTCAGACACTGCGGATGGAAATGTGAAATGATTAAAATCACTTTGAAAAATAGTTTGGCAGCTTCTTAAAAAGTTAAATATACACTCACCATATGATCCAGCCAATCTATGCTAGGTATTTATTCAAGATAATTGAAAACATGTGCACATAAGACTTGCGTGCAAATGTTCATAGCAGCTTTATTTATAACAGCCAGAAACTGAAGACAACCCCAATGCCCATCAATAAGTGAATGGGATAAATGAGTGATGCTGCATCTATGCAGTGGGATGCAGTACTTCTCCACTGTCCACAGGGAACACATCCCCAGTGGATGCCTGAAATGGGGACAGTACTGACAGTATATATAGTACTGAACCCTATATATACTATGTTTCTTCCTATACATACACGCCTTTTCACTTAAAGCACTTGACTGCTTCTCTTTGGCATCTCCAAAATGACAGCATCACTGCTCTTGCACTTTGAGGTCATTATTGAGTAAAATACGGGTTACTTGAACACATGCACTGCAACACCATAACAGATGATCTGCTACCAAGCAACTAATGAGTAGGTAGGGTATATGAGGGGGGACCTGGAATAATCTTTTGGAGGGTGGGCCCCTTTTAGTACAGGCTTCCTCTGATAGGTGAGTATTCTAGGAACCCATCTGTATCAGTGTACCAGCTGACATTGTTGTAAGAGGCTGCGTTAGGCTTCAGTGAATTTTTTTTAAGACTCTTTTCAACACATTTGCCTATTTCATGATGGGTGATTTATGAGTGTGCCTGCCCACACTATGCTGAATATTCAATCGTTTTTGACCAAAGTGGCATGACCTTAATGCCTTGCCATTCCTATTCACCTGAAATTGCCCCAGTGACTATTTTTTTTGTTTCCCTGGATGAAAAAGTCCTCAAACAGAAATGTTTTGCCAATGTGGAAGACAAGAAACAGAAAAATATAGAAGTACTAAACGGCATCAACATTGACAAGTTCAAAAACTGTTTTGAACAGTGAAAAAATGTCTTGATAGGTATATTGCATCAAATGGAAGTACTTTGAAGGGGACTGAAGTTTAATCATGTAAGAATAACTACGCAATTTTTTATAAAGCAATTCTGAGGTTTTTTTTTTTGGAGTAACCTCTCATATAGTGTGAATATACTGAACAAAGGGATGATTTATATCTCAGGAAGGACGGAGCAAGACAGCTCAAGATTTCATGATACTACTCACAATAGTGTGCAATTTAAAACTTACGAATTGTTTATATTTGAAATTTTCATTTCATATTTTTGGACCGCAGTTGATTTCAGTTAACTGAAACAATGGAAAGCAAAATCACAGATAAGGGAGTGCCACTGTACTACTTAGCAATAATAACAAAAGAATGATGGTACATGCAACTACATGAATGAAAGAACCCCCCCAAATACATACTTTATTATTTGATTTATTTGAAACTTGAGAAAAATTGAGCAAATCTATTGTGACAGAAAACAGTTCAGTGGTTTCTGGTGGCAGGGAAGGGTAGGGAGGGGAAGGAGGAATTACGAAGGAATGCAAAGAGACTTTGGGCGTGATATGTTCTTGATTTTGACAATGGTTTCTCGGGTGTATACAAATGTCAGTAGTCATCAAAGTTTTAAAAATTACTATAAGCTTTCATCACTAGCATTGGAAAAAAAAAGAATGCATCTTGGTAAAATATGCAGAGGTAGCCCAATGGTACATGTGGAGGAAGAAGGGTTTCACAATCCTTGCTCAAATTGGTTTCACTTGTGTTTTTAGCTAACAAATGTGTAATTTGTGGCAAGAAAAGTAAATTGTATGTTGACCATAAAACCTCTGGAATGATGATAGCCACAAAACCAAATGATTAAGTAAAAACATAAATAAATAAATAAATAAATAGATCGTCACGGTTGATAAACATAGCACTGGCTTAAGAGAAAGAAGGCCTGAGTTGTAGTTGGAGCTTTCTCTGACACATTTATTGATAAGCTGCTTTTGAGCCTGTTTTCTGCTCTGAAATTTGATGACTATTTATAGTAATTGCGTACAGAAATGGACTTGTGTGAAAAACCCTCATTTGGGTCAAGATTCTTTGCTCTAACTTCTAGCATAGCTTGCCTTTTGTTTTGACCAAAACTATATTACCTCTGAGTGGCTCTTAAACCTCTGGTCCGTATTTTATATACAGATTATGAGGCCATAGCCAAGATATTTACAAAATCTAAGGCCAGGTCCAGTAATATGCATTTTATGAACAGGTGGTATAATGCAGAGGATCTGAACACCATGCTTTATTCACTAGCCAGACAATGAAAAGGATACCTCACCTCTATCACTTCTTCAAATTATAAACTGTTAAATCTACTAAACAGATCCTCAACATTAGAGCAGTTTTTTAAATTACAGGCATGGATCTTTCAACATCACATGCTTTTATAAGAAACAAAATTTAAACTATTTGTATTGTTTCATCTATGAAAAAAGTCAATCAAAAATAGAAACACTCGTACAGCATTTACTGCTCTATGAACAGCCACTGAGTTTATGGATTACTGAAATAATTGCAATATCAGAGATGGACTCCCTGGTCTGCATCTGCTGTAAATTATTCTGCAGACATAATAACCTTGATAAGCTTGTACACTAGCAATTCAATTTCAAATGTGGGTTGGTTAAAGAATTGAGTACTCTAAGTACAGATTCCAGAACATGTTAGAAATAACCACTACAAGATGTTCTGGAATTGAACTATAATATTAGCTTAACAGATATATTGGCAGGCATTCTTTTATTTGATAAAACAAATAGAGCTGTGGAATTTATTACACTATTTAGTAGGAGTAAAAAAGGAAAATCCTGTACAGAGAAAACAAAGAACATCTTTTGCTTTTAACAGCAGAACTAAAATAAATACCTCATAAAAAAGGCTGCCCTTCATCTTGGGCCATTTTCCCATGCCTTGACCTCAAGCAACATCATGGACTTCTACCTTTTCTGGGCCTTTCCCTCCCATCTCTTCAGCCAATCAATTGCAATGTTCTTATTGAATTTACTTGCATAAGAGCTCTCAGCTAGTTCCCTTCTCTCGTCTTCTCTTAAGTGGATGAGGCCTTTCTCACCTCTAACCTGACCATTTGCAAGAGCCAAGGCTAAAGCACTATAGTCTCAAAGTGCATTCTTCAGACCAGCAGCATCAGCATCACCCTGGGAACTTGTTAGTTGGAGCATTTAAGCCATTTACATTTAAAGTGATTATTGAAAGACATGTATTGCACCCTGGCTGGTGTAGCTCAGTGCACTGAGCACGGGCCTGTGAAGCAAAGGATCGCTGGTTTGATTTCCAGTCAGGGCACATATCTGGGTTGCAGGCCAGGTCCCCAATAGGGGGCACATGAGAGGCAACCACACATTGATTGATGTTTCTCTCCCACTCTTTCTCCTTCCCTTCCCCTCTCTCTAAAAATAAATAAATAAATAATATTTTTTAAAAAAGAAAGACATGTATTGCCATTTTATTTTTTGAACTATTTTCCTCCCTTTTTATTCTTCTTTTAAGTATATTTTATTGATGATGCTGTTACAGTTGTCTCAATTTTTTCTCCCCTTTCTCCCCCCTCTACCCTGTAACCCCCCATACTCCAGCATCCTCCTCATCATTTGTTCATGTCCATGGGTCATACATATAAGTTCTTTGGCTTCTCTGCTATACTATTTTTAACCTCCCCCTGTCTATTTAATGCCTACAAATTATGTTTCTTATCCCCTTTATCTTCCTCCCCATTTCCCCCTCCCCCTCCCCACTGATAACCCTCCATGTGATCTCCATTTCTCTGATTATGTTCCTGTTCTAGTTGTTTGCTTAGTTTATTTTTGTTTTTTAGGTTCAGTTGTTGACAGTTATGAGTTTGTTGTCATTTCATTGCTTACAGTTTTTTATTTTCTTCTATTTTTTAGATAAGTGCATTTAACATTTCATGTAATAAGGGCTTGGTGATGATGAACTCCTTTAACTTGACCTTATCTAGGAAGCACTTTATCTGCCCTTCCATTCTAAATGATGACTTTGCTCCATAAAGTAATCTTGGATGGAGGCCCTTGCCTTTCATGACTTCAAATACTTCTTTCCAGCCCCTTCTTGCCTGTAAGATTTCTTTTGAGAAATCAGCTGATAGTCTTATGGGATCTGCTTTGTAGGTAGCTCTCTCCTTTCCTCCTGCTGCTTTTAAGATTCCCTACCTTTAATCTTGGGTAACTTAATTATGTTGTGCCTTGGTATGTTCCTCCTTGGGTCCAATTTCTTTGGGACTCTCTGGGCTTCCTGGACTTCCTAGAAGTCTATTTCCTTTGCTAGGCTGGGGAAGTTGTCCTTCATTATGTTTTCAAACAAGTTTTCAATTTCTTCCTCTTGTTCTTCTCTCTTTGGCACCCCTATGATTCTGATGTTAGAGTGCTTAAAATTGTCCCAGAGGTTCCTAAGTCTCCACCTTTTGAGAATTCTTGTTTCTTCATTCTGTTCCAGTTAGTTGTTTATTTCTTCCTTTTGTTCCAAATTGTTGATCTGGGTCCTGGTTTCCTTCTCTTCACTGTTGGTTCTCTGTATATTTTGCTTTATTTCACTTTGGGTATCCTTCATTTCTTCCTTCATTTTGTGATTGAGCTCAATGAATTCTGTGGGCATCCTGGTTATAAGTGTTTTGAACTCTGCATCAGATAGCCTAGCTATTTCCTCATCACTTAGCTCTTTTTCAGGAGTTTCAATCTGATCTTTCATTTGGACCATATTTCCTTGTCTTGGTGCACCTGTTATGTTGTAAGGGGGCAGAGCGTAGGTATTTGCCAAGGAGGGGCAACCTTCTTCGCTGTGTTGTGGCACTGTCTGTGGGGGAGGGCCAGAGAGGAAACAATGTGGCTTCCTGGGTCTGCTCCAGTCCCACTTTCCAATGAACTCTCATGTGAGACTAGGAGTTTCTCCTACTGTTGTAACCCCCACAGTACTTTACAGCCAGAGGTTTTGAGTCTTTAGTTTCCCATTCAGCCAGCCCAGCCTTGCCCGCACAGTCTGCCTCCTTGCCAAATATCCTCTCTGCTTGGCTTCCCATCTCCCATCTCCACCCCTCCTACCAGTCTGGGTGAATGTTTCTTTACTCCTTGGTTGTCAGAGTTCCATGCAGTTTGATTTTCTGGCACCTCTGGTTGTTTACTGTTTTTAAATTGGCTGTCATCCTTCTTTTGGTTGGGTGAGTAGGCGAAGCATTTCTACCTATACCTCCATCTTGGCTGGAACTCTCTTCTTCTTCTTAAAGAAAGCCCCTTAACATTTGTTGCAGTGTAGGTTTGGTACTAACAAGATCCTTTAGCTTTTTCTTGTCTGGGAAGCTCTTTATTTCTCCTTTAATTTTGTATGATAGCCTTGCTGGGTAAAGTAGCTTGGTTGCAGGTCCTTGCTTTTCATTACCTTGAATTTCATGCCAATCCCTTCTGGCTTGAAATATTTCTATTGAGGAATCAGATGACAGTCTAATTGGAGCTTCCTTGTAGGTAGATAATCATTTCTTTTGTGGATTTGAAGATTCTCTTTTGTGTTTAAGCTTTGCCATTTTAATTATGATGTGTCTTGGTGTGGGCCTCTTTGGGTCCATCTTGTTTGGAACTCTCTGTGATTCCTGAACTTGTATGTCTTTTTCCTTCACCAGATTAGGGAAGTTTACAAGTCATTATTTCTTCAAATATATTCTTGATCCCTTGCTCACTCCCTTCTCCTTCTCGTATCTCCATGATGTGGATGTTGATATGCTTCATGTTTTCTGAAAGGTTTCTTAAGCTCTCCTCATTTAAAATTTTTTTTCTTTTTTTCTTCTCTGCTTAGGTGTTTTTTCTACTTTGTCTTCCAAATCACTGATTTGGTCCTCTGTTTCATCTAACTTACTGTTTATTCCTACCAGTTATAATTTATCTCAGATATTGAATTCTTTATTTCTGGTCCTTTTTTATGGTTTCTATGTCTTTCTTCATGCTGTTGCACATCCTTATAATCATTACTCTAAACTTTATATCTGGTAAATTGCTTGCCTCCACTTTATTTGGCTCTTTTCTGGAGAATTCTCTTGTTCTTTTATTTGTGGCCTGTTTGTTTCCAATTTTGGCTTCCTCTTTGTGTCTATTTTTATGTATTAGTTGGGTGTGCAAAGGCTCTGGTGTAGTCGTATGTGAGACCCTGCCTGTGACTGGCCCTGGGCAACCTGTTTGGAGCTATCGGTGATCCACAACTTGTGGCTTCCTTTGCCGGGCCTGTTTGTGTGCAGAAAGAACCAGGCTGCACAACAAGGCCATCTTCTACCACCACCAGGCCAGGGGCAGGTCAGTTAATGTCTCCAAGATCCCAGAGATCTTCTTTCACCTGCAGGCTTTCTGTTAAGCTTAACCACTGAAACTGCCTCCAGCTGCACTCCTCGGTCACTCAGTTTAAGCTACACAGACAGGGTGGGGTAAGAGGGATTCCTGTGGGGCTGTTGCTTCCCCTCAGGCTGAAGCCACTTGGAGCAGAGTGTTCTGACTGAGAGAGATGGCTTCTGCAGTATCGGGAGTGACTCAGCACAGGGATCCCACACTTACCCTTCAGCTCCCTTCTCAGAGCCACCAACCCCAGACTCTCCTCTATGGTTCTAGTCCACTCAGCTCTCCTCAGCTGGAGCCCAAGGAAAGTGGCTGCAAATGAAATTTTGTGCATTCACCCTTTATGAGGCTCTCTCTATCTCTGCCACTTTTTCCATGGTGGAGAAACTGTGCTGCTTTTCACAGCTGGATGTTATTTGGTTTCCTTTCCTGGTTCTGTTGCTCTGGGCCAGGGAGCCCACCTTGGGGTTTAGACCTCACACTTCTCAGGGGGAACACTGTGGCCACTGAAAGATCCCTCTGGAACTTCAGCGGTCATCGGTGTGAGCCCAGCCAGCCCTCTTATGCCTCCATACTTTCTACCAGTTTTGTTGTAGTGATTTGGTTTCTTTTGTAAGTCCTTTGTTATAAGGCTTCTCTCCAGCTAGTGTTCAGTTGGTTATTCAGGATGATTTTTCTATGATTTAGTTGTAATTCCAGTTTGGTCTTGGGAGGAGGTTACTGTACCTTCCACCTACCCTGCTGCCATATTGGATCTCCCTCTGGGGATTTGTTAGAAATGCAAATTCTCAGGTCTTTCTCTGGAGTCCCTGAATCAGGGCTTCTGGGGGTGGTTCCCAGAGATCTCTGGTTTAATAAGTCCTCCAGGTAATTGTTACATGCTGATGATTGAGAAGCATTGCTATAACCTATTCTCCCTTTCCAGTTTCTCTTCCAAGATGAAATTATTTTACCTACCATTGTCAGATAAAATTTCCAAAGCATAGTTATGATCATATCAGTCCCTACTGTAAAGAACTTCAACCTCCCTCATTGTTAATTAACAGTAAAATGTAACACCTCCTGAGCACTTTCTATGTGCTAGGCACTGTGGCTCCCAGCTAGGCAAGAATACATTTTTAATAAATGTGTGATGAATGGATGTGTGACCACCTGCTCTTTGTGGTATACATTTGCAGTGGCCCTGTCAGTGGTTCTTAGCTCTCATTGTACATTAGAATCATCTGGGGCTTAATAAAAAATTCCACCAAAGAACAACTACATGGGTCTTGCATCAAATGTTTCAAAGCCCCTTGAGGGGATATGTGTGGAACTGGGGCTGAGAGCAACCTACCTTTTTGGCCTATTTCTCCCATAGCTAGGGGTCCTTTATCCCCACTGACCTCTGGCTCTGACATCAATCTCATTCTTAGACAAAGGAATGTAAGAAACCAGGGGGCAGTGGCTAAGCTGACTCAGCATTGTGTCACCTACTACCTAATTAATATCTTGAGTTTAGAACTTTCCCTAGCCTCTCTACCTCTCTAGTCTACTTTCTATACAGCAGCTAAAGTGAGCTTCTTTCAATCTAAGTCAGACCATGGCAGTCCTTGCTCAGCAACCTCTAAAGGGCTTCTTTCCATATCATTGACAGTAAAAGCAAAAGTTCACTCAATGGTTTGTGTATCTTCTTCTTTCCATCTACCTCACACACCTACCCACCCATTGCCTCTCTGGCCTCAACAATTACTCCTCTCCCTCCAGCTTACTCAGCTCTAGCCACACTGACCTCACTGTTCCTCGGGCATGCTCCTGCCTCAAGGCCTTTGCATGTGCTGGTTCCTCTGCCTGCAATCATCCTCCCCCACTTAGCCATATACCTTCTCTTTTACTTCTTTCAAGTCATCCTTGGTAAGGCTTCTCCTGTCCTATCTAATTAAAATTGCTTCTACCTTCCCGGTGTTCCCTAAGTTCCTTCTTTGCTTTACTCATTTATGGTGTTTATTATCCACCTCTAAATGCAAACCCCATAAAAAGGGGGTTTTGTGTGCTTTATTCACTGCCATACTTAAGACAGTGCATGACCCATAACAGGTGCTTAATAAATGTTGATAGAATGTATAAATGCCTGGCCCCATGGTCAGAGTGTCAAATCTGTAGTTCACTGTAGAGCCTTGGGCTCTGTCTTGACCCTTAGGTGGCCTCTCCTCTATCCTAAGTCATCTAAGACAGGATCCCAGTTCTCCTCTGGCCTGGCTCACAGGGACTGTACAACTGCTCTGAACACCACTCAGGGGTGAGATGCTTATGCTTACTGCCATACCTCCTAGCCCTGCCCCTATCCTGTCTGTATTCCTCTGTGAGCCTACATCAGCTTGCCCCAATTTTGCCACCCATTTCTATAGCTGCCTATTTCTGGGTGCCATATGTAGTTTATACCATTCTGGTTGAGGACACCTGTGGGTGGGCCTAGTGTCCATGTTCATAGCCTGTCCCACTTAGCTCTTGAGCTCCAAGCTCTTTTTTTTTCTGACAGAGGATCTATATATACTGGAAACACTAACCCAAGATCAGGTGTTGAATCTATTTATTCATCTATCTGTTGTCTAACCCCCTCGAATGTAAACTCCAAGACAGCAAAGATTTTCATCTATTTTTTATTGCTGTTTCTCCAGAGACCAGAATACTGATTTACCCATTGTAGTACACAACATAAAAATATTTTTAAATGAATCAGTTAATGAATTCCACTGTTATTGCTTAAGAACTTTGCTGCCACTGCTGAGTTCTTGACTATTGAAAATTATATTAAAAAGTCAACACAAAGCAATGGTTCCATTTGAGAGAAGTTACAGAGTGAGCTACCATGACTCTTGATCAATTTTTCATCATTCAAAACCTTTGTTGCTTGGTTCTGAGAAACAGTAAGCAAGAAATAAAATGAATGTGTGGAAGGTCATTTTAGGAATGCTAATAAAGGTAAATAAATAACAAGCCATATATTACAAAATCAACAAGGATCCACTTGAAAATTTGAGAAATTGGTATCTAGAAGTTTCAAGCATTCCGATGTTAGATGAGATTTACAAGCAGATATGTAATTGGCATTTTTACTCTTCATGGTGGGACTCAGCCTTAAGGAAATTAGAGTGATTGTGAAGAAAGCTATTTTCGCCTATGTTAAAAAATGCAGTTTTCATACCTCTCTATGATGATATTTCCTGGGCCAGAGCAGACTTGGGAACAAAATAAAAACAGAATAATACATCTTAAACTTCCGATGTCAACAGAGTGCTGGCTCTGCCTCCTGCCTAAGACAGAAATAAAAATGGTAATGACAATGACTATTATTTTGGGGCACTGTGCAGGAGACTTAAATACTCTGCTTCATTTGGTCATCCTAGTTGCCTACTGAGAAAGAAGTAATTATCCCCATTAAAAGAAAGCCTTCCCTCCTCTTTCCCTTGTCTCTGGCTTCCCTGCCTCGTGTACTTCCCATTCTCTCCCCTTCTCCACTGTTTGTCTGTCTCTGCTCATGGCAGTGAACACACTCACACCAATATATAAGCATAAAGTATTTAGAATAAACAGGATATACTCATATTAAATATCACTTTTTATCTGAAATTCAAATTTAACTGGCCATCTTATTTGCTGAATCTGACAATCTCATTCTTGGTATCTGCTCTGAAACAACTTTTGTTTTGTGCTGTGACATAAGAGGGCTTAATTAAGGCTGCAGAATACAAAGGAAAACTGTAGGAAGTACTTTTATACCTTCTTAATCTATCATATCTTTCATCTCATTAGTCTGTGAAGCCACTTACCAAACTGGGTCTTAAACCATCATTATTCATGAGCCTGTTTTTCCCCCAGTAGATTGATTATAAGCAGATTGGGGGAGAAGCGGTATTTGCACATCCTCTTTTCCTTTTTTCTGGGCACCTTGTCCAGTGCCTTCACAAGGGGGCTCCATCTGTGGGAGCCAGCCAAGCCGCGATGGACCAACCCAGAGGAGGTGGGGAGGACAAGGGGGCAGATGCCTTGGGACAGGTCTGATCTGGCCTGAGTGAGAAGTACACTCGATCCTCCTCATTCGTAGATTCCATGTTGGCAAATTTGCCTACTCATTAACATTCATCTGTAAGCCCAGATCAATCAATACTTGTGCTCTTTCTTCCTCAGTCACAGACATGAGCAGAGGAGCATGCTCCCAGCTCAGGGGAAACAAGGCAATGCTCCGCCTTCTTTGTTTCAGTTCTCGGACTGTAAACAAGCATCCTTTTCACAGTGAATTAGGTACCATGTGTTTTACATTTTTGTGCTTTTCAAATTTTTTTTTGTTGATTTCACTCTTTAAAAATGGCCCAAAAGTACAGTGCTGAAGTGCTATTGAATGTTCCTGAGCCTAATGGAGAAAGTGTGTTTTATATAGCATACTTTGTTCAGTCATGAATTAGTCATACTGTTGGCCATGAGTACAATGTTAATGAATCATTTATATATATATATACAATTACACACACACACACACACACACACAACAAGGTATCTTTAAACAGATGCAGACATAAAACAAAATTATGTATCGATCGATCCATGGATGAAAATGTTGTGATCACAGGCTCATGGGAACCTCACCTAGGAGCAAGGATTCAGTATTCTGTAATTTAATATTCATGGTGACTATAGAACACAACTACTGCAAATAATGAGAGCAACCTATGTCTCCTAGATTTTCTCGTCTCTAGGATCTCAGCAGGTAATTCATCATGCTGGGATGGGCAGCTTCGAGGTCATAGAAACAGATTCACTGGAACACTTTCTCAGAAGAGGGAGAAACTGGCAGACTCTGATGTTAGAAATGGGAGAGGGGATGCCAATGAACTTGCTGGTTTTTCCACACATTGAAGATGCTCTTTTTAAGAAAATGCCAGCAGCAATGTTTCCTGCTTCCAGCATTTGTTTTCCTTTGCAACTTACTTTTTAGTCCTACTTTTCAAGAAGAAAGTGTCTTTTCTTGGCAGGAGGTGATGGTACTTAAGGAATTTTATCTTGGATCAGAAAGTCTTTTGTTCCACTCAGAAAATCCAAGCAGGGAAATAGCAATAAATTGCTTTAGAACTTGACAAGCATAGAGTTAAGGAGTTCTATGAGCTTTTCATTAATATAGCTAAGGGAGGC
>PVKM010040623.1:0-13398 GCA_004027735.1 Carollia perspicillata
TATCTGATAGCTGACTTGCTTCCATTTCGTTTAGCATTCTTTCTGAGTCTTCCTCCTTTCCTTTCATTTGGGGGTTGTTTCTTTGTCTTCTCATTGTTTGTGAGACTCTTCTTGTTAGCTTCTGCTTCTTGAATGGATTTGTTCTGGCTCCCAGGGTTTATGGTGTGAGCTTCTGTGGTAGAATGCCTGTGAGGTTCAGTGGTGCAGTCTCCTTCGGGTATCCTGGTGTTCACCGCTTCCACCTCTTGTTCGGTTCAACCTGGCCAAACCGGTTTTTCTGGTCTTGCTGGCTGCAGGAGGCGTCTGTTTTCTGGTTTTTTAGTGTCCGCTACAATTTTTGGACTCTTATTTTCAAATGCGCTGGAGTACTGTTGTCTGTCTGCTCAGTTCCTCTGTGGATTAGCCAGGTTTTTCCTCCTGTGTGTAGGGGGAAGTGAGCAGCTTTTCAGAGAAATTAGCGAAAGAGATCAAGAGAAATTCCTACCAATAAATCTTATTTCAGAGAAGATTAAATTTTGTTCTTATTACATACTTATAAAATGTTACTATTTAAGTCAAAGGCTTCACTGGATGAAGCTTGTTCGTAATTTATGTGAAATTGCCAGTGATTGGTTCAGCCTCATCTCTGCCATGCCACCCACACATTCCCCCCAGGGGCCTCCTCCCCTTAATGTGCCCCCCCCCCCACCCCGCACAGGGCCTAAGGCAGGGCTTCCTCCCCATCCTGGTCTTTCACAACTCCGTTCAAATGATACTTCCTCAGCCTTCCCTAATCTCTATCCTGACACCCTCCCTCTACCCAGTCTCCACCTAACTGGCAGTTTCTCTGCCGTTAGTTCTCCTTTATTGTACTTGCCTCTGTTTTTAATTAAACTGAGTGATTATTTGACTTATATCTGTGCTCCCCACCCGTGGAGGGTCTGAGGGGATCACTAACCTGCTTTAGATTACAGAATGGTAGAGGCCCCCCTGCCTGCCATGATTTCTCCAGGCCCAGGGACACTTCAGGCAGTGACAGGCAGGAGTCTCTGCAAACCCCAGCAGGGCTGGAATCAGGGTTCTGGCATTCTCCAACACCCCAGGAGAGCAACAGCCTGCTGCCAGGCAATTAGAAGAGCAATCATTGGAAACCAAGTCCCTCTGACTAATGAGGTACCTGAAATTGAGACGTCACTTATAATCTCTTTCCTCCTAGACTGTCTGGACCAAAATTCTAAGGTATTAAGAAATCATTTTCGTTTTTCTAAGGGAAATCAAAACACTTGAATGTTAAGAAACAACTTGTCACCAGAGAGAAAGTTAAAAATGGGTTTTAGTATTAGCTTCTTAATGATTTTTGAAATATGCAAATCATGCTGGAGCAGATGTGCCACAAATGGATAGCTTCCAATGTCCTGTTAAAATCTGGGATGCCTCAGAGACTATAAAAATAAAATTCTAAACACAATTTCATTCTGGCAAAGGCTCGGTAGCCGTTTTGGATTGCACCAAAATATTTAATTGTCTTGGGCACAGAGGATCAATGGCGTTCTCCAATTGGTGAACTTCTTATGCGGAGATTAAATGAATCATGGGGTTGTAATTAGTTGTAATTACAGCAATAGCTTCTTCTGTTTTTGTCTCTTTGCTGAGGCAGTCGTCGGTGATGGCTTCGGAATAACTCGTTCCTGAGTCTGGGAAGGGTTCCGAAAAGGAAGTTTTCCATTCAGCTCTCATATACCCTACTTATGCTTTCGGACAAAAATGAGTTGCTTTTAGAGTTATTCATTTTTAAAGGCTTTTTACTTCCTCTTCCTCAAACGGAAGCACTGGGTTGGGGAAGCACGGAGGCCAGCCACAGGCACAAAACAACTGCGTCACTGCTGGATGGACGCCATGCCTCAGGTGGGAGCTCTAACCGTGACACAGGGGACCAGAGGGAGGTCGGTTCCCTCCCTCCGTTCCCTCTGTCCGTTCCCTCAGGAAGACTGGGGATAAGAAGCTGCTGCTTACACGCCAGGCCCTTTGTGTGAGCACTGTTTTCCAGCTGGGGGTATTAATGAGGGTGAATTACTACCAGGATGTCTGGAGCACATCCCCTGTGGGGCAATGGCTACTCTTCCTTCTCCAGCCTTACTGTTGAGTTCTGTTATTTCCCTCCACTTGATAACAGAATCCTTTGGCAAAAATATTGTCTCATTCCTTTTGTGAGCTATTCTTTAAAGAGATGTAGTGTCACATAATCCCTGCCAAGGCTGTGGATGGAAAATTCTGGAAACATCCTACCCTGGGCAAACATACATTCTTTACCTGATTCTAGGCCCTAATGAGGGTTGGACACATAGAGAGCAAGATCAGAATACATTCACAGCTTCTCTTGGAACTCTCTAGAAGGAAAACATCTTGTGAGGTTTTTATTCCTCAGAAGTAATAAGAATAATGAGCAACAATTATATGGTGATTACTGTGTGCCTGCCAGTCAGGCAGCAGATCTTTCATGCATGCACACTATGTTGCCAGCACGGTAAAGGGGGGGAATGAAGCCGGGAAAACGTTGCTACCCAACCTTTCCCCTTGTGGTGCTGACATTGCAGTGGGGAGCCGCATGTTTGAAGCCCCACATTTGAGGTTCTTTATAGTGAAAAAGGAATTAGACTTGCTTGGTCATTCTGGGAATTGGAGTCAGGGATGAGGCAGTGGAAATTACAGGGAGGTGGATGGGTTAGGCCTGTGGTCGTCAAGCGTGGTCCTGGACCAGCAGCATCAGTAGCACCAGGAACGAGTTCCAGATGCAAATTCTCATGTCCCACACCAGACCGACCGAGGCAGAAACTCAGGGCCAGCTCAGCAAGCTGCTGGTTTCCCAAACCCACCATTGACTCTGATGTCTGCCAAAGTTTCAGAACCACTGGATACGACATAAGGAAGAATGCTCTACCCAGTGGAGTTTTCCAGCAACAAACTGAGATGTCACTGCGAGTGTGGCAGAGTGCCCATCCCTGGACATGAGCACACAGATGGCTGGAAGAAGAAGCAAAGGGTTTGGACTTCAGTGTCTCCCACGCTTATCCAGTGATAAAATCATTGTATAATCATGACACCAGTGGGAGCTTGAAAAATGTGATGCACAATTGCATTAAATAAAGAAGACTGCTGAAATGCTCCCAAATGAAATGCTTGCTGCCAGAGATTGTCAAAAGTTATTTTTATACTCCATAATGTATAAAAAATTAGAATAACAAGATTACTTTTATTATTAATGTGTTCATGTGAACATCGCTGACATTGACATCCCCTTTCCCAGATACCTGGTGCTGTAGCAAATCAAACACTTGGCGTTTCTTCCAATCCTTGGGAAATACAATCTAGAAAAAACTGGAAGGTAGCAGAAATTAAATTTGAAATGTCCCCACCTTTTCCCATGACTTTTCCAACTCCCCCTCTCTCCCCTTTTCTCCTCTTTTCCTGATAATACTCCATCTTTGCCTCCAAAGTCCTTAGGACCCAGTGTGTTCATCTCCCTCCCTGCACCCCAGCCTTCCCAGCCTTTCCTTATGTTCTTGCTCCCAGGAGGCTAATGTTCAAGCCTTTCTAGCTTCTCCATCTTGATCAGCTGTGCGCTTGTCCCACAAATTGCAGGGCACCTATCTGCTCACAAGTCTGTGTTGATGGGATAGAAGTTGCTAATGAGCTATTGGTTAATCTCTTGAAGAACCTGTTTGCTTTTTCACTGGAGCCTTGTAGAGCTAATGCCTGTTGGGGGAGAGTTTTAGAAAGTCAGCCTAGGGGAGGGGCACAACACGGAGATAATTTCTCAAAATTGGCCCCCAGAGTGATTCCCTACATCAGCATTATGCAGGGTTTTTTTTTATGCAGGGTTTTGTTGAAACTAAATTCTCTGCGTCCACCCAGATACATTGAGTAGTGTCTCTGGAAATGGGCCCACAGATCTGCCTTTTTAAGTATCCCACAGGAGTTCTGTGCTAACTCAAATGTGAGAACCGTAGTTAGTCCCCTCCCTGTCTCCTATAGAATCATCCTTCTAAGCTCAGTCAAGTCCAAACCTGACCTGTCTAGTATTTACCAGAGAGATTCTTCTCTGGAGTTCCAACTTTTTCAGGAACTGAGATTGAAGGTGAAATACAACCACTGACTTGGCCTGAATTTGATACAGGCTGTGGAAGGGGTGGGATGTCCTCACTGCTCTTGTGTGACCGGAGCAAAGTGTCCATCAGCTACCTCTCTGCAGTTATAAGTCTATTTGCATTTTTCCAGTAGGTCTGGGGATGGGGGTGGGGTGGGAGGATTACAGCATGAAGGCAAGCAGACCTTGCTCTGCTTTCCCCATGACTACTACATGTGAATAGAGATCTGTTTATGGTCACTTGTTGTCTCCATGATATTTTGCCCTCACTTACAGTGGGGATTGACATGATCGAGAGGCAGCGCTCTGGGTTTCCTTTGCAATAATCTAAAAATAAGCAAAGCCCAAAGGATTCATTCCTTCGTCCCATTAATCTGCAGGAAGACAGATGGTGCCCAATAACTTGATCTGAATTGCCAGTAAAGCTTGTCATCGTTTTGCTAAGCACTTGCTGTTAAATTTTAAGGGACGCTGTCAGGTGGTGCGGAATGAGCTCTGAGAAAGGTTACTCGGGCCCGTGGGGCAGGAAACCATGGAAAGGGAGTGAGTCCGTATCCACACAATCTCCCTGAGAAGGAAGGGGTTTAGTGGGATAAGGACTGGGGAGGATTCTGAAACTGGAGGCTGAAAGGAAAAGTGTGGCAGAAAGGGGAGAGTTGGCAGCAAAGTAGCGTTTTCCTAGGAACTTGAGGGCACCCAGGTTGTCAGTTTGAGGCCACCTACTGTTTCTTGCTTATTGTTACTTCCTCACCACCCTTATATATTTTGTGGATAGTCAATAATGCTGGGCAAATGGATGATGCAAACCCTGGGTTACTGGGAAGTTGAACTGGAGTAAAGAGGAAAGGAAGAAGGACCAAGATGGGCAAAGGACGTGAGCTCCCACAAAGAACTGAGAAGATGCAAGAAGGAGTCCTAGATCGGAGGCCTTGGGTTTTAGTGCTGACTCTGATACTGCGGCACAGAGAGAAGTCTCATCAGTCAGCAGACGGAAGGAGGCGAGAACCACATTGCTGAAGTGACCTGCTTCCTTTGTTTGGGACTGGAACACAAGACTCCAAATCTCCTAGGGCTGTTTCTACAGACGTCAACAAATTTGTTCCTCTCTTGTGTGCTCAGCGGTTGGTTTATTGACTTTTCTGACTCAAAGTGGTTAATTCTGTTGATTTTTTTAAATGTCAGAATTAAGTGGCTAGAATGGAAGATCGATTAAGATACTTTTCAGCCTCAAAATTTTGTTGTGTTTTCTATTCTATTTGTAAAGGGACAAGTTTGTTTTGCTTTACTGGTACCCAAACTGTTAGTGTCTTTGAACCAGCCTAACTCAGTTATGGGTATGGGAAAATCCTGAAGGGTCATCTTCTCTTGAGAAGAATCAATTGTCGCCTGGCCACCTCTGCTCCAAGGATGAGATATCTTGCTCTAGTGCTGGACTTGGGTAGCTTTCACCTGACTAATATCCACTTGCTTTATTCCTTTCATCGTTCCTCTTGGGAGAACTGCCTCTCCCTCAATCTCATCCATGTGGCTGGGTTGGACTGACCCTGCTCCCACCCCCACGCTCCAGGGGCGAACACTTGACTAACATTTAGCCAGTTGGAGTATTCTGCACCCTCTGGCCACCATGTTCAAGGAGGAGAACCTAAATCAAGTCAGCCTAATGAAACTCAGGCTTGGGGTTTTTTGCCAAAACAATTGAGAATGAGGTTCCTTTCCTCCAGTGTCACTGCACTATGTGAGTATAAGCTTGAAGTTGCCTGGACCTAAAAAGGAAGCCAACACAGAGGGAAACAAACTGAAAAGTGGAGAGACATGTATTACTGATGACATGATTTGACCATTTGTCTCAAGCCGTACCTGAAGGTCGATTTACCCCCGGACTCTTCAGTTCAGTGAGCCAGTGAATCCCCCCTTTTGCTAAAGTTTGTTTTAATTGGGTTTTTCATTTGCATTGAGAAACATCCAAACTGATGCAGTCACCTTAGTACTTAGGATAATATGCAGGGAGAAGAAAAAGGGACATTTGCAACATAATGAGCAAATACAATAGCTACCTCTTATGAACTGTTGGGACTGGATAATCTCAGCTTGTGGAGCGCAGCAGGCTGTAGCAGTGCACCAAAGTTACAGCTAAAACACAACTGAGCAGTTTATGCCTGACCTGCAGTCCCAGAGGTGGTGTGGCCTATGGGGGGTTGGCAAGGCAGAGTCCTCAAGTTCTGGGAAGTTTGTGATGAATGCAGATTCCTCGGCTTTACCCAGATCTATTGATTCAACATCTGGCAGTAGAGGCCTGGAATTTGCTTTCTTAAAAGGTCCCCTGGGTACACATTAGTCTGAGATCCACTCTCGTAGTTGCGAGAGGTCAGACATTAAAATTAGAAGTTCTGCATTTGAATGGCCTCTGCCCTTTACTACCTGTCTGACCTTGGGCTAGTAACTTAATCTCCTTTCAGCCTCAGCTTTCTTATCAGTAAAATTGGGATAATGATGCGTCTGTAGATTGGGAGGATAAATCAAATAATGTGTGCATATAAAGCACTTAAGCCAGTGTTTTTATCTCAGAAGTATTCAGTGAGTATGGTTATTATTATGACATAAAACCGTGAGATCAGGGAGCAGGCTGAGGAAAACGCACAAGGAACAGGTAAACTGTTGGAGTGATGGTGCTCCCCAGAGTGTATGGCGTGACGTGTGTAGTGGTTAAGACTGGAGGCTCTAGAGTCAGAACCTCTGCGTCAGAGCCCGGTGCTGCCAGGTACCAGCTGTGTAGCCTCCTACACGACTGCTTTGTGCCTTAGTTTCCTTGTCTCTAAGGTGGGACTAATGGTGGTACTTAACTCACAGTTTTTGGGTAATGATTAAATAAGATAACAAATGTAAAGACCATAAACAATTCTTACTAGTTTTATCATGACCATTTCCCCTCTTTCGAATTACAATTTGCTTTTCCTTTGCGCTTCACACCCACATTGCCTTATTCCTCTGGGACCCACTTCCACTGGCTCTTGCCCCTGTTATTGAATGAAGATCTTAGATGCAGAGAGAGGACTTCCCGCTTGTAGCTCTTGACTTGAGCTGCATCCCCCTAGCAAGGGCTCTGCCTGGGGAGTGGGGGAGGTTCCTGCTTTGTGCTGAGGGCCTGGTTCTTGTGTGGACTGCCTATGTGTTGGGAGAACCAACTGAACAGACTTCAAGTTAACATTTGCAAAGTGTCAAATCCCTGAGCATTTCCTTTCTGATTGAGCCCCCAGGAACCCTCAGGGCCCAGTGTATTAAGAAGCGAAGAACAAGCTGCTGTCTTTGGGCTGTAAGTCATGCTGATGGATGTATCACTCTAGTCCTGCCTGCTAGGTCTGTGTAGGCACTGAACATTCGAGGATCTGCTTAATACATTTTTTAAGAGAAAATAATCTAGCAAGCCACACAATGAGAATATAACCGTAGGAGCAGAATGACTGTGTGTGGCTGTGCTGTCCAAGGGCTAGGAAGAGTTTGAAGAAATGTCTGAACCTGAAATACATTTTCCTCATCTATTTAGGAAAAGATGATTTTTAATGTTTCTTTTAGCCTTGATTATTTAAGATTTGCAGATCCCAGTTTCTATAATATTATTCAAAGTTGCTTCTCTTGGGAAGTCTCTCGATCCCCCTGAGCTCCCAAGAGTGGAAGCAGGATGAGTGGCACCTGCAGTTGAAACCAGGCCACGCTGCTGAGCAGTTGGCAAACCTAAGTTGTTCTCTTCTCGCTAGAAAGGGTGCAGGGTTGCATATTAATTCACAATTACTCATAAAGTAGACAGCAAAGCTTCTCTTTTGTCAACACTTGGACATACAAATTAGGTAATATTGATTGGGCTATGAATCTTTCATTTCCACCTTGCCTCATGGTGCCAATCACCTTAAATGAGGCTAGATTAACATCAGAAGTGACTCACACTTGGCTAGGTATCTGAGTCTAGCCCCCGCAGACTTGCTGTATTTTGGCTTCAATTTGTCAGCTGAATTCTGTTACTGACTATTCAAGCGCAGAAGCGGAACCTTATAAGCCTATCTCCAGTTTATGCTGGGTATGAACTTGTGTTTCAGAGTGATCTTTGGTTCTGACAATATGGCAGAGAAAATTCATAGGAAGGCTGAATAAAAAATAGAGATGGAATTTTATAAATTACTCTGGCATGAAAATCCACAGGAATAAGAAATGAAGAGAGAAATCAAAAGCCAGGACCATAATGGAGAGCTGGCTTTTCAGCAATATATATGACCCAGATATTGGCCCTAGGAGCTGAAGGTTGGGAGTTTGATGCCCACCGGGGTAGAGAAGACGGGGGTTTGAGCCCTTGCCAGGGAGGGAAGCTAGAAGCGAGCTTCAGCATAAAGCCTTGGTAAGTTGCACTGTCCATCCATGGAATGGCGGTTCTCACAACTGCATGTTTGAATTTAGGAAAGAAGCACGGCATTTTGCTACCTGTCTAGAGAACTGGTTTAAAAGCACAGAAATAGGTATATCCAAAAACCAAAACCCCAGGTCTGTGCCACATCTGGGTATGATACCCAGATGCATATAGCTTATAAGTTAGCACCGACTGGTCAGGTCCATTCAACCCTGAGGCTGCAATAGAAGCAATTGTACAACTGTTTATCGGGGGCATTTTTACGGCTCAAGGCACAAAGGACTTGCACAAGGAAATTCACCACCATGAGGAAGAGTCAGCAGGTGTAACAAAAGGGTAGTTATAATTAGCACCCCAAGAGTCAGAAATAATCTGTAAGAGGCTATAAAATAAGAACATTTGAAATTATTAAAGACATGAAAGAATGAGTAGTATGATAAAGAGAAGCAGCAGTTTTATACAAATACACAAATAGAACTCATACATAGTTTTTGACCAACCGTGTTTCTTTGTCCAGGACTGAGGGAATTTTTTCCAGGACACAGGATTTTCATAGCTAACATGGAAAGTCTCAGGTAAACCAGGACGGTTAGCCACCCTATTTCAACTAGTAATTGAAGATATTTTAATTAAGGGACTAGTTACAAACTTAAGGAAAGGGCTTAGGGAACCCAACAAGGTACAGGTTAAGCAACATCCTGGGCCTAACAACAATTGGGAGCCATTACTGCCCCTGAGCCTGAAGGGGCCAGAGGACAGTAAAGCTGCTGAAACTCAGAGAAATAAGGTCCATGCCTGCCAGGAGCCCTTAGTGGAGAGAAATACGTCAATTTCCTCCCACCTTCCCTCTGAGCTTCTGTTGGGGCCTTCTGCTGGCTAAACGCAGCTGACAGCCAGAGGACAGGGGAGCCTGTGAGCTAAGCCTTATGGGTCAGCCTCCTGAGACACAGGGCAGAGTAGAGACAATACAGAATGGCGCTCCAGAGCCAAACAGGACAGACACGCCGCTAAATCGATCACCTGAATCCCTGTATGTGAAACCTACATACATACATACATGTTAAAGCAGTTTACGTCACATCAGGACGAGGAGCACGAAGAGCAGAGAGGAGAGCTGAGGCCTGGTGCTACTCCTGGTATTCACAATCAGTGCGATTTTGAGAAAGTTTCTTTCTTCACATCAAACTAATCTGTTAGTTACCAAACCTTTCTAGAACAGAAGTCTCAAATTGGACATCCACAAGTCTGATTTTATTGCAGAAATTGTTTGGCCTTTACAAAATTTTCAAATAAATCTGAATGACCCAACAACATTGAAAAAAAACAACAATTCACATGAAGATCTGGATTTCTAGCTTCCTTTGAGTCTCTGTGTGGCAATAATTGCCTAAAGAAACCACTTGGGGCAGGGTCCTAAACTCCAGTTCCCCAGGGCCCTGCTTGTTTGTAAGTTCCCCAGGGCCCAGGGCCATTTCTATTCTTACCTGACTGATCCCAATAGGAACTTGAATTTGTAACCCTTGAAAGAGCTCTTCCAGCTTTAACTATCAGTGAAATGTGGGGTATACTGTATTTTTTCCGTATGGACATAGACCTTTTGAATTTTCTACTCTAGGTAGATTGGGAAGCTGGCAGGTGTTATTTTTGCATATCTTCCTTTACATCTTAAATGCTGCACATATGCAGTTTTATGAAGCATATGGTTTTCCATGTGCATGACTACACTTTGTTGATTTTTCCTTTTCTAAGTTCTCCAAAAGCCCAGTAGAATAAACATAAGCTGCCATTTAGAAAACAATTTTGAGGAAGAAACCAGCTGGGGCTGTAAAAGCAGAGGGATCCAGAGAGCCGCCAAGTGACTAAATTTGGGGCGTAAGATTCCATGGTTCATAAAGACCACAAGTCCTCTTCTCCCTTTTACATGATAGATGGTGAGCATGGGTGTGAAACAGTTCACGGGTGGGATTGCCTTTGATTTTTTGGCTGGTGGTGGAGAATGGAGCAAAAAGGTAAATTTAATCTCTCTGTGGCAGAAGCTTGAATGGAAACACCCACAAATGTTTTACTGGATGATGGGCCCTGGATTTTCCATCTCCTGCCAACAACCACGGCAGGAGCTCAAAGCAGGGAGAATCTTTCCTAGGCTCAGGATACAGATTGATCTGGAAGGGGGTTTTCTTTGGAGACCAGCCTTGCTTAAGAGATGCTCACAGTGAGTCTGTCAGGCCAAGGAACTTTGAAGTAGGTGGCATCAGTAGGAATTGCACTAATATTCTCAGAGGGACAGAGAAACTGTCACTCTCTATCCAGCATTTTGTACCAAAACTAACTGCTTGCCTGGGTCCTCAAGGTTTTCCCCTTTTAGCCTTCCATCAACACTCACATTGTATGCTGTTTCAACCACTTCTGGGAAATAATTAGTCCAAATGATTAAAGTGTTGAGAAAGAAGCTCCCGACTCCTTTTCTAGAATAAGCAAGGATTATAGGTTGAATACAGATGCTCCTCAACTTACAGTGGGGTTACATCTCAATAACCCACTGTCGACTGAAAATATCCTAAGTCAAAAATGCATCTAATACACCTAACCTACTGAACGTCATAGCTTAGCTTAGCCTACCTCGAATGTGCTCAGAACGCAATATCCAAACAGCACTGGCAGCACGTTGCACTGTGAGTATCAGTTGTTTACCCTCAGGATCAAGTCACTGATGGGAGCTGTGGCTTGACGCCACTGCCCGGCACCACAAGAGAGTATCATATTGCATGTTTCTAGCCCAGGAAGAGATCAAAATTCAACCAAATTGAAACATTTCTGAGAATAACGAGGCTCCTGTTGGTAGTTATGCCAGAACAATAGGTATAAACCAGGACTGCTGTGGGAATACAGAGATGTGTGATTAGCCTGGAGTCGAGAGGCAGAGGGAACTCTGTAGTGGTATGGGAGAGCACATGGCTTTTGAAGGACTGAGAGAATTGGAGCCTGATTAGTGTGAGGGGTGTGTGTGTGTGTAAGAGAGAGAGACAGAGAGAGGTGGAGCGGTGAGACAAGAAGCTGGAAAGATAATTGCAGTGTCAGCTTCTGCAGATATAAAATGTTTCTTACCTTTAGAATTAACCATGAGAGGTAGATGTTATTATTGGCCTGCATAGCATTCATTTCTCCTCCTTCTTAACAGAAATCATTCACCGAGGAACCACATACTTCAGAAGAAGCTGACCCAGCATCAGTGGTGGGTCTAATTAACCTAAGGGTCATATCTGTCCTTTTTCCAGGGATTATCTCATGGGATACATGACTCAATTCTAGTCAATGGTATATTAGGGGAATCTCTTGGAGGATTTCTAAGGAAAGTTCTCTCATTCCAAGCAGAAAGCCACAAAAAGGGATTCTCATGTCTTGATGTCATGTCTATAATCGCTACAGCCATTTTAATTTCAAATCTGAGGTTGATGCAATAACTGATAGCAGAATGAAGAAATGAAAAAAAGGAGGAATCTAGATGTCTTTGTGAGCTTCTAAATAACCAATCCCTGCCCTGCCTCTTGATGCTATCACATATGAAGTAATACTTGCTTTATTACTTAAGTCCGTTTGAGTTGGGATTTTCTGTAACTTGGGCCTAATAATGCTCAGATATACCATGAAGCCTGAAAATGTGAACTAATGGCCTTGACTTTGTAAGAACTGGAGGAAATGAGACCTGCATGTCACTTACTGTCACTCTCACTTGTTTGACAATTATAGCTGCTATTTATTTTACCTTCTATTACTGTTTTTCTATGTGATTCTTTTGAACATCCAACTAGTCTGGAAACTTTTTGAATCAAGAACTAAGATAAACCTTTTTTTGTCTTTGTAGCCCCACAACCTTTTATATAATCCACAATTTTTGTCAATTATTAACCCCATTTTTATTCCACCCACACAGATTCTTTCAGAGGATGACCAGAATGCTATCTCTATTTGGAGGTAATAATTAGTCTCATCCTCACTGGCTTCCTCTTGAATGTGGAGGGAATTACTGGATGAATGAGCAGGAACATGGTGGCTATGTGGCCTGTTGCCCCCCGAGTACTACTTGGAGACCAGCCTGGCATGGAAATGACCAGATGTTTGAAGCTGAGCCACTGTCGAGTGAAATAAATAAGTTTCCTTTCATACTTCCCATCTGCACAGACAGTTTCTGCATTGCAAAACCACTGGTGCCTATAATCTCACATGGCAGCAATTGATCTCTCAACCTCTTTCCTCCCTAAACTTGCAGTTGGAAGGCCCCGGAAGTCCAATTAGACCACATGGGTGTGTGTACACTAGCGTCCATCTGTCAGGCACTCTTGGAAGCAGTGTCTCAACTTAACTCGTTGCCCAGGTACACAGGTACTCCAGGACTTGACAGAGTCACCTATAAAACATGCGCAATGGCCAGGTATAGGCAACAAGAAGGGAAGTAGGGTTCAGTAGGAGCCGAGGAAAGGGGAGGGTCCAAAGTGGGGCGTACCAAAAATGGACTAATCTTACAGGTCGGGAGCAATCTCTCTCTCAATCTCTCTATTCCTCTCTCCTCTCTTTTTCATTTGACATTGCTTATTTTTTTTAGTATACTTGTAATGTACACTCTTCGTAAAAATTTTAAGAAATGGAGGCATGTATAAGAACAGTATCAAAATCACCTATATATTTATCCTCTAATATTTCAGTTATATATCCTTACATATTTTTTCCTAGCTATGTGATTGTTTATTTAGTAAACATTCCCAAAAGTTTTTTTTAACTTTTTTATTGATTATGCCATTACAGTTCTCCCATTTCCCCCTTCATTCCCCTCCACCCTGCACACCCCCTCCCACCCACACTCCCCCTCTTTAGTTCATGTCCATGT
>PVKM010040624.1:0-13410 GCA_004027735.1 Carollia perspicillata
CTGTGTCCCACTGTCCACACTGCAGAATGAGGCTGATCCAAGGCGCAGCTGGCCCAGCAACACCTGCCCACTCTGCACTCCTCCCTGACCTCAGGGGCACCATGGGAGGAAGCCACCAAGACTGGCCGAGCACCCCACCCACGTCTCCCTGGAAACAGCCCACCCCGCCACACAGGGATCTCAGTTAATTCAGCGCTCAGAGGCCAAGTTGTCAGGAAGGCCTCCTGGCACGCTCCCCTCCCCGAACAGGGCTGGTTCCCAACTCTGGGTCATGAGAGGCGAAGACCGTAAGGGCCTATTCCTTAGGAGGAACAGCTGTCGGAGCGGGAAACCAGTCTGGACGTGGTCCGAGTAGGTGTGGCTTTGTTTCATGTGCTTTTTCGGGCCCTTGACCCACGTTCTCTCCCTCCCCTGATGGACCTGGTAACGGCATGGAGATGAGAAAGGAATGGCTACACGGAGCTGAGGAGGAGGACAGCAGATTTATTGAGTGCCTGCCGGTGCCAGTGCGTCGCAGACACAGGCGCACTCGATGCCATCTAGTGCAGGGCAGACCAGAGGCACGCGTCCCCCAGCCCCGGCCAGGGCCCAGCCGGCCGGCTGCCTGTCCTCTGGAGAGCCCGGGAGTGGCTGAGGGACCCCTTCCTTGACGATGAGGGCGGGTGGGGTCCTCAGTAAGGTGCTCGTGGGTCTTGCCTCGGCTCAGAAGCCCAGTCAACGTGCAGGCGCTGCCCCTCCACTCTGGCCTCCCCGTCGGTGGTCCAGACACAGGATCCCACGGGCCACTGCCAACCCAGGGGACACCGTTTCAGTTCCGCAAACGCCGGGGAAATGGATGTGCGGCCCCAGGATGGATTCCATGCTCTCCGTGCCTCCCGTCAGGAGGAGACAACATTCATCATCTCTGCAAACTCCTTCCCCTGCTCCTCTGTCTCTCTTGGGGAGGGTGTCCCGGGTGATGTCTGGACGCGACCAAAAGCAGCAGCACGCTGACTCACGCTTTTCGAGTTTCCTTCGTAGGAAAGAGATGAGGTCGGTGAGTGTCTGGTCAGGCCTTTGTAGCACCAAGAGTTTCCTGGTCAGGCCTTTGTAGCACCAAGAGTTTCCTTCGAGTGGGCCACGCGGTCTGAGGGGCCGTCAGGAGAGCCGAGAAGCAAGCCTTTGGCCCCCAAGGCATGCCTCCCAACTTCAGAGGTGAGGGCAAAACTCACAAAGCATTAACAGGAGAAATTATAATTAATAATGTTATTAGTGATAATCTGACTGACTGCCAGCATCTGTTGGTCTTAATAACGTTGAAGTCTCTCAAGAAAATAAAACAATAAAAGAAAAAAGACGAAGAAAGAAAACCGGTGGCCAAAATGTGTCGAGACCTCTGACCTCCTCAGGCTCTGAGTTCAAGTTTCAGAAATTCGCCGCAGTCTCCTGGCATTCCGGAATCTTCTAGGGGCCCTTCACATTCCCTGGGCGGGCGGCAAGGCTGGCGAAGTAGGCACACTGGGAGGGGTCGCACTGGCCAGGGGGGCCAGGCGGGCCTGGGGGGCCAGGGTGTCCAGCAGGTCCAGTCTCCCCTTGCGGGCCAGGACCCCCGGGGAGCCCATCTTTAGCGTAGCCGGGCTGCCCGGGCTGACCTGGCCAAGGGGCAAAAGAAACAGAAAGAGCGTCAGGTTTCCCCTGGAGCAACCAAGTCCGAGGCTCACTGCTTCCACCCAGGATGAACCAGGCACCTGAGACGCCCTCGGGAGAGCCTGTGGCCTGGGCACTGTGCCCTGTGGGATCAGAACGGCTTGCATGGACACTGGGTAGCCAGAGTCCTGTGACCTTCAGGACAAGGGGTGGCCTTAACTGTCTGGACAAGGACAGCAATCGGGCGCCACTGGAGAGGAGCAAATATGGGTGGATGGTGGCCAGGTGTGGAGCATGTGGTCCAAGAGAGGCGGGTGGGAAACTGGCCCTCAGCCTCCTCACACGCCTCTTGGAGAGGCCCCAGCACTGGGGCTGTGACACCAGGTCCTCATCCTTAACTGTCAGCCCCAATTCACGTGTCCTTAGAGGTGCCTGGCAACATGCCATTACCCAATACCCAACTTGTCCCAAACGGTCCACAATTTCTCAGCTTTCTCTGTGTGTCAAACTACATACTGGGCCTGCACCCACCTATTCTGCACATCGTGGTCAAAGACGATGTGAACAGACTGCAAGCAACTGACAGACCAGGTGGACCCAGAAAGCATTACCCGTAGACACACTTCCATGCCTCCATTCATCTAGCACTGTACTATAACATATAATCAACCTGGGTCCCTTTTTGCTTTGGCAACTGGGAAGCTCAGTGCTAAGGGCTGCAGTTAACCCTGGCAATGAGATTCCTTCTTAAGTCTTAATAATCATGTTAGAAAATCGGAGTCCCCCATAAAATAAATTCAAAGTAGATTGTTACCATAAAAAGATCTTTAGACATCTCATGAATATTCATGAGTGCTTTTGTAGTCCTTATGTAAACAACCTATAGGCTTAATATTCAGAAATGACCGCAGGTAGTCACATGAACTAAAATTAAACAAAGCCAGACATCTCGGGGACAGGGAGCTCGGTAGCGCTCAGTGCAATCCCTTCTACTTCCCACTGCTGCGCCTCGTCCCGGGGCGTGGGCCTGCTGCCCGCCCTAGGCTGTGACGGAGGCCGGCCGACTGGTCCAGGCTTCCGGAGAGCAAGCCCCTGGCTCCAGGAACAGGCCGGCCCCCCGCCCCTTGGCCAGCACCCCCCAAAATGCGTTCTGAGAAAGGGTAACAGGGTGCTAACAAGAGCAGAGAGAAAGAAAAAGGGATCCCCGTTCACGCGAATTTGGGCGGGGCCAGCCTAAATGAAACGAACGTGGATTTTCAGGCAAGTGCCCTCGGCACATGTGAGCAGCTCACGTGCACCAGGAACGACCCCCAGGGACGCACGGGTCCCTCACTGCCCAGGCTCGCTCAGCCCCGAATCGGCTTTCTCGGGACCGTTGCCTAGGGTGTGAACGCACAGGCCGAGCCTCGAGGACCCACAGGGTGCACCACAGCCGCCCTAGCAAGTCTGGAAGCTGCCATAGAAACAAAGGTGTTCCCGGGTCCTTGTAGTTGAACCTGACCCCTCTCCCAGCCTTCCCTGAGGCCAGTGGTGACCCGGGCAGACTCTGGACACCATGCCTACCTGGGATTCCAGGGGGGCCCATCTCGCCTCGGAGGCCAACACCTGGCGTACCTGGGTCACCTTTGGCTCCTCGCTCACCTGTGAGAAAAACCCACAATAAGGTCAGAGACAGGGCCCCCCGTCACCCCGTGTGGGAGGTGTGGCACGCACGATGAGCTGCAGCCTCCGTTCAGAACCGCCCTTGTTCACATGGACCCACACCTGGGCTCCTGACTCCCGTTCACACACTCACATCCAGAATATGACCCACATGCCCTCTGAAATAACTGGACACGCCCTCCTAAGCCCAGGCTCAAATACACACATTTGCACGAGACTCCAGCACATAAGTGCTGACTACAGGCACATCTGCACATTCATACAGTTAGCAACTGTGTACATACTCTCACATACACACAGATGCACGCAAACACACGCCCACGCCCACACACTTGCCTGTAGGCACACATGCTCACATACACCCACTCGTATGGGTCTCTGCTGTGTTCCTATAGCCAGGACTGCGCTTCCAAGAAGGGGCTGGGCCGCACACAAACCAAGCACCCCACATCACACGGCGCATGCACAGGACGTCGCTCTGCTCTCAGGAGGCTTGAAACCGCATCAGACAGACGAAGCAGCACAAAGACCTGCCAGCACGGAGTGGAAGGGGGTGAGCACCACCACAGGGGTCAAAACCGACAGATGTGTGGAGGGGAGAGGGCCCGCCCTGCTGCAACGAGGGTGCCTGAGACTGCACTGAGTTAACGCTGCTGATCCGATCGCCCTGCCTCAGTTTCTTTCTCCGTCGCTCGCCTTCCCAGGTGGTTTCCCTAACATCTCCTGCCAACAGCGTGCTTTCTTTCGTGATCCCGAGCGAACCTTTGCTGGTTCGTGGAGATGTGACAGTGTCCTTCACTGTTGTTCCCACTGTGTTTGGCCCATCTTCTGTTGCAGGCTGATGCTTTTTCTATGCCTTACGCTTCCTTATTAACGACTACTTCATGCATTTTGTGTTGTGAATCACAAGAGGTGGGATTTGGACACAAATGTAACAAAGCCTTTTCAGGAGGAGAAACATTGCAGGAAATGAGTGGGTGGGTGAGTGAGTGAGTGAGTGAGTTGAGGAAATGGGCCGTGGAGAGGGGTGGATGCTCGCCCACCCACTGCCCTAGCCCCAGGTCATGAGGTGGAAGCTGATACAGCACCACGCAGGTTGCCCCCACTCCATTTTCCTCCCCCAGAGAGGAGGGGCGAGTGATGAGGTTGGCCGGTGTGGCCCCAGGTCCCCCCTGCGGCTCCTAGTGTGGCCCCAGGTCCCCCCTGCGGCTCCTAGGGCTGTCTGTCTGCCGGCACAGGGAGCCCGCTCACCGCTTGCCACTGTGCTCAGCGGTACGTGCGGTAAGGCACTGCGTCTGAGAGCTGGGCGGTCTGCAACCGTTCCGGCTGCAGCTCCGAGCCACCTGATCCTGCTGTAAAGCTGGTGTGAGTGCCCATTGGTCTGGATGACACATGTCTTCTTCCTCAGTTAGCTCTGCACTCAGGAGAGCATTTGGTGGGACTCCCTGAATCCTGAGCCGGGGAGAGGCAGGGGGAGCAAGGGAGTAGAAGGAAACCGATTCAATCCTCTGGCAGAAGCACAATTTCACAAAACTGTCAAGTCTGAAAGCTGCTTATGCACATGGAAAAAGCATGCGGTGACAGCGTCTGGCTGTCACCAAGCTGCAGGGAGGAGAACGGAGTAAATCCTGCATTGGGGACATGGGGGACTCCTCCCCGAGGCCCTCCTCTGTCCCCCGGGGACAACAGTGCACATCTCCTCCAGTCCTCACTCACCTTTGGGGCCTGCTGGTCCAGCTGGTCCTTCCAGGCCCCCCTGCCCTGGCCGTCCTGGCTCCCCCATGGGGCCTGCCTGGCCTGGAAGCCCATCTTTCCCAGGGGGCCCTGGGGCCCCAGGTCTGCCTTGAGACGCCTTCACATGTGCCGGGGGCACCTGCGCCAGGAGATAGGCGAGTCTGGCTGTGAAGTAGGAGAGACAGGGGACATGTCAGGAAGCAGGGGTAAAGGACACAGGATGGGATGCTGACTTACTGCAGAGCCCAGGGTCTCAGGACACCATAACCAGCACAGCACAATGTCATGAAACCACACCGAGGGCCACCGCCTGGCGTGTGAGCATGCCCCTGCTGGCCTGGCTGGCCCAGGGCTGAAGTGGTTGGTGCTATCACGGCCCCTGGGGCCAGGCTGATGCCGTGTGGCCTTGGACAAACCACCTGACCTCACTCAGCCCTTGCTGCCTGGTCTGTGACACGGAGGCAGGGAGGTCACACCCACCCGTGGGTCGGTGGGAGGAGGCTGGAATGGGACAAGGCATGAAAAACAGGCCCAGCACATGGCGATTAGGGTCTCGACTCCAGCCACAGCCTCAGCAGAAACGTCGTTGGCCCAGTAGCTGCCAGTCGGGGCAACTGAGGCAGGGGTGAGCTGGGCTTCAGGTCCCACATCTATAAAGGCTGGGCTGGACAGGGGGTCGTGAATGGCTGTGACTGAGGCCAGCCACTCACCTTCCAGCTGTTTCCCGAGCTCCTCCTGGATGAGCCGCCGCAGTGTGTCCAGGGAGGCAGGCTCGCCCTGGAGGAAGGGGGCGGGGTTATTACCTTCCCAGGAATTCCTGCTGCTACCCAGAGCCCTGGTGTTCTTGAAACCCAGAGGGCTTCCTCCTCACGAGTGCAGCACCATCCCGTTCTCTACACAGCCTGGACTCCGGGCTCGCCGGGGCCCCTACGGCCAGTCCCTCCTGTGCCTTCCTGCACAGGCTGTTCCCCAGCCCTGGACCCAGAGGTCTGGCCCCAAGTGTCCCTGGGCGAAGGCCCGGTGGCCTCCAGGACCAGCTCACAGCCCACCGCCCACATAAATGGGGTGGTCCTGTCAAGTCTCTCTGACCGGCAGGCCACTTGGCCTCCCTGGCACGCAGGCTCTGTTGTCCCTGCCCTGGTCTCTGTGGCCCCACACAGGTATCTCCGGCAGCCCTGGAGCTCGGCTCACAGAGGCTGAGTGTGTAAGTCGGAGAAGTGCAGTGCAGCCTCGAGGTCCAGGGAGTGACGTGTGACTCTCCGAAGACTCTCCGAGAAAAGTCCCCATGCCCATCGGGCAGGCTTCTCCCCTGTCATCTGAGTCCCTTGGGACAGCGTCCCCTCTCCGGGGTGCAGGTCTACTGAGCCTATCCCCGTAGCCTCAGCCCCTGGCACGGGCTCAGCGGGAGGTGGGTTCCATTCCCTTACTCCTTCTTTCCCCTCTGGTCAGGAATCTCTCATGACAGTCCCAGAACGCCCATCACTCCCCACAGTAGTGGGACTAGTGGTACTTGGCAGGGACCCAGGGGACTTCAGGAGCCCGCTGAGTCCTCCAGCCCGCCCACGAGCCCACACACACACTTGGCTGAGAGACAGGTTCTGGCTACCTGGACTCACTCAGGGTGCCTACAACTCAGGCCGACCACGGCCACCGGCAGCGACAGAAGCGAGCTGGCAGGGACATTGGGGGTCACCGGAGCCAGTGCACTGAGGAGCACCAGGGCCCAAGGGGCCCCAGGGCCCACGTGGGCGTCTGAGAGAGGAAGAAGAGGCCCCGTGCTCTGGGCAGGCAGCGCCCACCGACACCACCCCGGGCAGCTCTGTGTCTGCGTCTGCCTCTCCGTGGTGGTGTGTGCCTCCGTGACGAGGGTGTGTAAATCAAGAGGCCTGTCACTACAGTGAAAAACAGTCAAAGGACAAAGAAACTGCCCTACACAGGCCTTTCCTTTTCCCTGGGCAGACAGAGGAGGCTGTGACAGCACAGAGGGATGGAGGGCGAGCCCCAAGGTGACACTCGGGCCAGCGAGTAGCTGCGTCTCCTTGTCCCCTGTGCACAGGGCCCTGGGGCCGCAGAGTGCTGCAGCCCGTGGAGCAGAGTCTGGGGTCTCACGCTGAGACAGAGCAGGGGCAGTGTGGGCTACACTTACACTAACAAACCTGTCAGGGGAGGGTCTCCCTGTCCCGGCGGTCAGACATGGACAGGTGGGCTGGGGGTGGGGTAACCGGCCCCAGGTCACACAGGTTACTGGAACCTGGAACCCATAGGAGGCCACACCCCTCCCTGGCCTCCCTTAGGCCCCGAGGAGCCCAGAGCAGTTGCAGCCCCCAGATCCTTACCCTCAGTCCTGGAAATCCCGGCTGGCCCGGAGGTCCCGGGGGCCCGGCCGGCCCGCTCTCCCCAGGTAGGCCTTGCGGTCCCATCAGGCCTGTGTGGCCTTTGTGGCCTGGGATTCCAGGGTCCCCAGGCTGGCCATTCCCGCCCGGAGTGCCTTTGTCACCTTTGATCCCAGGGTCTCCCTAGATGAGAAAGAAGGGTGTCAGCGTGCAGAGGACTGGGGGCACTATGTGGGGACAGGGCTGGTCAGCTACAGGGGACCCCTAACCCTCTGTCTCCTGGAGCACTGGAGTGGCAAGCTCTGTCCTGGCACAGAGGAGGCCACGGTCACCCAGGTAGCCTGCAGGGGACACGACAAGTACTCGGATCCAGCCCAGGGCTCCCTGCACCTGCCGGCTGAGAGAGGCCCCCTGCTGGTTCTGAGTGCCCAGCTGCCAGCCTGCTTTTGGCCTGGGCTGTCCTCTGTCAACTGGGGACAGTGGCACCCTGGACAGGTAACCTCCTGCTTCTGCCTCTCAGCTCTAGTGGGACCACAGAGTATGACACTGCCTGGGACCCTTTGCTCCCCATTGTGGACCCAGAGTTTGTAGTCCTGGATCACAGATTTGGAAACCATGGCAACCAGGGGATCGCCAGTCCTCTGCCCTGTGTGGCTGACCAGCAGCTCAGTCATCTGGTGGCAGGTCTAATATGGGGGTCACATGATCAGCCTCAGGGTCAACAGGGTGCCACGGCTTGGCAGTGGAAGAGAGATCGGGGCAGGGAGAAGGGGATGGTCACTAGGAGAGGCCGGCGATGGACGTGCCCCAGCATCCCAGAGAAGGAAGGCGAAGCAGTTAGCTAGGGGACCTCATCACTGGGTGTGGGGCCAGGAGGAAGGGAAGAGACAAACCAGTGAGAGGGTCTGACCTATACCGGGCAGGGGGGAGCTAGACGGGAGGAGCCTGGGAATACGCCACACACCAAGCCACACAGGTCGTCTGCACTGGCTCCATGTGGTGACGGCCCTGGGGCAGGGCGCCTTTTGCATTGCATTTGTTTGTTTTTTTTTAATTTGCATTGTTTAGCTATGTGTCTGTATGAGTTTTTTCAACAATAAGAGAAAGGGCAGTGAGCCCTGGCTGGTGTGGCTCAGTGGACTGAGCGCTGGCCTGTGAACCAAAGGGTCACCAGTTGGATTCCCAGTCCGGGCACATGCCTGGGCTGTGGGCGAGGTCTCCAGTAGGGGGCATGCGAGAGGCAACCACACACTGATGCTTCTCTCCCTCTCCTCTCTAAAATTACATAAATAAAAATATTTTTAAAAAGAAAAAGAACAGTGAATTTAAACCTGTATTTACTGTATTTTTCGGACTATAAGACTCACTTCCCCCCAAATTTGGGAGAAAGGGGGGCGTGTCTTATAGTCCAAATGTAGCTTACCTGGCTTGCTGTGGGGTGGGGGTGGCAGAGTTATAGGTTATTAAATATTTTACCACATTTTTTGCTTCAAAAAATTTTTTTCCTCCTCTAAAACCTAAGTGCGTCTTATGGTCTGGTGCATCTCATAGTCCTAAAAATATGGCAGCCAGACCTGAAGAGGTCACTTAAATGTCTCAGGTGTGATCATGTCACTGGGAGGCTGTCACCTGTCAGGGGCCCTAAGTTCGCGACCCATGCACATCCTGGTGCTCTGTGCACCCGGGCGCCCAGGCCCTCTGGCCCTGCGGTTCAGCATCTCCTATTCATTGGGCATCTCAATGCCACTTTGGGACCAAGGACTTGTCCCATATTTCATGCGTCCCCAGGAGTGCCGGGCCGAGAGCCTGGCCCTCCCTGGCGGTGGGCCATGGAACCACTTAGTTCGGGAAGCCCGCCTCAGCTTATTGATTAGGCACTAGAGAAGGTTTGCACTGGCTGTCTGGATGCCCTGGCTCCCAGCCAAAACCAGAGCCACCCCTGCAGCAAGGACTCACAGAGGCACCTGTGTGGCACTGGCCTAGGGGCGGGGTGGGGCGGCCCTCGACCCCTTCTCAGCCACAGCCCCCTTCCCTGGCTCCACCCCCAGGCACCCACAGCCACAGGAGAGGGGAAGGGAGGGGACAGAGGCCCACGGGGGCGCAAGAATCGCTGACACACTGGGTCCCCTTCCGTGCTGCCCCTGGCCTCTGCAGACAGCGGCTCCCCAGCCACCCCCGCCCTCTTGCAGAAGAAACACGGAGAGAAATCTCTGCAGGGCCCGGGGAACGTGTGGGGGGGTGAGGTGGGGGGCCTGGCGGTGACGTCCGTGTGGCACAACAGTGTGACGGGGGATGGCCTGCCGACCAAACGGAGGCCTGTGGGCACAGAAGGTGTTTAATTCCCCTAAAGAAGGGACAGCTGCCACAAGCGGGAGACCGCTCCCCGCGCCCCACTGTTGTCCCTGCAGAAACAAGTGATTTCCCTCTGCTGTGCTTTTGGAGGAATGATATGTAAAGAAAGGCTTTCTGAGTGTAACGCCAAAGCGATTCATTATGGAAAAATCTGTTCCCTTGTCACCCCCAGTGACAAACCTGGTTCCGGGCAGACTGGCACTGTGGGAGCCGGGCCTGGCACACGCAGGCACCAGTGCTCGGAGGGCGCTGTCAGAGTCTCAGGCCACTTGGGTGACGTTACTTCTCCAGTGGGGTTGTGGGGGCAGGAAGGACCAGAACAACACTGACGAGGACAATACCAGTGCGGAGGACCTGCTGTCCAGTGGCTCGGGGTTCCCTGGCTGCCTTGCAGGGGGAGTTGGCTCCCAGGCCAGGCTGTGCAGACAGGGTCCCTTGCCACCCTGAAGAGGTCCCATGCCCACAGCTGTGCTCCCACTCACCCTCTCTCCTTTGGGTCCTGCTTCTCCGGGCTTCCCAGGGGCACCCTGCAATAAAATGCAAGGCAGGGCGGTCACTTCCCAGGGCCTCCCCATCAGCGAGGACACCTTCACCTCTCAGCCCTACCCAATCCGAGGGCTGAGGGCCAGGGTCCTCAGACGTTCATCCTCCTCCGGGGGCTCCCATTTGACTGGACACTACAGGCCAGGGTCCCCCTCCTCCACTCTCCTGCCTTCCCAGACCACCTGCCCCGTTTCCAGGGTCAGTCCCTCTCCTTAGCACACTGGGGACCCTGCATGAGTTGGTCCTCACTAGCTGTCTCGGCCCTGCCACTCTGTGGGCACCACAGTGGGCACCATCTGTGACTCCCGCTGCGGGGGGCCTGGGGTCCTCTGCATGTAGCACATTCCCCATCTGCTATGGATGCATGTCTGTGCCCCCCAGTTCACATGTGATGGTATGAGGAGGTGGGGGGGTCTTTAGAGGTGACCAGGAGTAGATGAGGTCATGAGGGTGGGTCCCCTATCATGGGATTAGGGAGAGTGGGTGTGGAGACTCAGGGACCAGCTAGCATAATCGGTGGGGAGGTGGGGACAGAAACCAATCTGCCACACTCTTCCCAGTCCCCAGGACTCTGCGAAATACATGTCTGTTGTCTCAGCCACCAAGTCTCAGCAATTCTGGAGCAACCGAGCAAGGCCACTGTCCCAGTATCTGGGAGGTGGGAACAGGGGACACAGTGTGACGGGGTAGCAGGAGGCAGGGGCTCCCCTGGAAATGGGAGTGGGGTTGGGGGAGAGCTGGTGCCTGCTCAGAGTCTGCACCTCAGCCGAAGGGTGCAGGGACCCCGAGAAGGAGAAGGTGTCGCAGAGGGCAGCTGTGGGCCGGGGGCTGGGGATGAGCGGGAGGGAGCAGGGACGGTCAGTGAGCGAGCGTTGTGCCTGTGAGCGGGAAGCAAGGCTGGGGAGGGGCAAATGCCCCCCGCACATGGGGCCCTTTGACCTGGCTTCAAGGAAGTCACCGCGCCCTTGTCCAGTTAGGAAAGGGACCCAAACGGCCAGAGTGACATAGTCTCCCTTACTCAAAGCCCACATGCAGGCTTTGGAACGGCCAGGCCGATTTCCACAGAACTGAAATGCACGGCCCCGGGGTGTTTTCTTAGCATTCATTCGTCCTTTCGCTCACACTCTGTCAAACGTGTTGAACCTGGGCCATGCCAAACAGAGCGGGTGACCAGATGCAGCATAGCAGGGTGTCTGCTTTGCTTGCCGTGGCCAAGGGGAGTCAGCAAAGGAGCTGGATGAGGGCTTTCGGAAATGCGCGCCCAGCGAACGGACACGGCTGGGAAAGACCATGGCGTGTTTCAGGACTAAAAGGCCAGAGGGACTGGAGCTCCGAGCACGAGGCTGAGCAGGCAGGGCCGGAGCATCCGGGGCCCTGTCAACGCTGCCCTGGGGACCGAGCTCAGGTGCCAACTGGAAGTGACCTGATCCCATCTATGTTCCAGACCCAAGAACTATCTGACCACTGGGTGGAGGGGGACAGTAGCGGGTAGGGCTGGACACAAGGAAACCAGTGTGGAGGTGCCTGCAATTGTCCTGGCGAGAGAGGGTGACCGACCGGAAGAGGGCCCTAAGGGTAGAGACGGATCGAGCTGGACGGGGCTGAGCTGGGCTGCGGAGGTGGAAATGACCCGTCGCTGGACTGGATCCAGAGAGACGGGTGCATGGGAGAGGCGTATCAAGGCCGCACCCTGGCCTGGCCATGGAATCTGAGGGCCCCTTGCAGATTTAAAATGTAGACCTTGGTCAGAAAGCATTGCAGCACATGTGGGAGCTTGGCTAAGCCCAGGGCCCCATGGGAATCCGCTGCCACTCCCCCACCCGCCGCCACGCAGCTGGCCCTGCATCTCCCACAGGACAGGGCCACCCGGGGGAGAAGAGACTTGCCTCCTTGCCTGGGGCTCCCTGCTCTCCGGGCTCTCCCTGTGGAACAACACGGCATCGGTTAGCTTGGCAGCAGCAGCACATCGCAAGGGACAGGACATTTCAAACCACATCTCCAGAAAAGTCACATTCCAGCAAAGGTGACAACTGATGGCCCAGCCCACTGAGGACACCTCAAGCAGGGCTGTCTGGTCGGCCTGTGCAGCACAGACAGAAGAGAAGTTCCGGGTGGGGCGGGGCCCCCGGGTCTGGGCTGTTGGCCCTTCACAGGGCTTCCGGGGTGCCCACCGTAGAAACCGTCCGGCTGTGACAGGGAGGAGACCCCTCTGAGGAGGAGGCTCAGTGAGTGAACTAAGACACCAAGAAGACTCTGGGCTCTGGAGCCAGCCTTCCCAAGTTCAAGTCTTGTCTCCTCCTTTTACTGGATCTAGACTTGGACAACTTCCTTATAACATCCTTAAGCCATCTGTGCCTCAGTTTCCTCATCTGTGAAATGGGAATAGTAGTCATACTTGCCTCATAGGGATACCACGAGATTTAAATGTTTTAATACTTATAAAGCACTCAGAACTGACCATGGGCAGTGGAAGGCACGTCCTGAACGTGAACCTCACCCCAGAGCCAGGCATCTTGGCCCCATTGGGGTTCTCTGCTTACCGGAGGCCCACGGGGACCCAAGAAGCCAGGGAGGCCTGGGCTGCCATTTTCTCCTTTGTTTCCCTTCAGGCCCTGCAGAGGGAAAACTGGATTAATCCTTCAAGGTCAGGGCCAACTCAGAAAGCTTGTGAGCCCTCTGCTCTCTGGCGGCTTGAGACATCAACAAAATAGAGGACAACATGCTTTCCTGGGATGGAGAGGGGAGGGTCAGGGGGAGACGAGGGGCACCGTGGGTTGCCACAGTGCTGTCACCAGCTGGGGACCAAGATGGGCAGTGTCTCTGTAAACAGTGGCCTTTCCATTCAAAGGAACAGAGATAACATAGGAGAAAATACAGGGTCCAGCACAAATAACATCCTTCTTCCATTACAAAATCTTTCATTACAAAACCATAAGCACGCCATTCTGTACTATCATAACAATAGCCCACCATGTGACATGTTAGGTGAAACGTTCAAATTAAAAGTGTAAATTACCATATGCACGTTCATGCAGGTGTTCCTGCTGCCGGACCCTGCATTTAGCACAACGCCCTGATGCGTGTGTGGCCCTAGACGCCCTGCCGTGGGGCTCTGGGCGTCTTCCCAACAGGACACCGAGGCGCATGCCCTGGAAGCATC